>JBBBDQ010000614.1:8215000-8310000 GCA_037127315.1 Ascarosepion bandense
AGGTACAGGAAGTATTAAAGAAAAATAAATTATGAACGGTTTCAAGAAGATACAAGATTGCAGTCGTCGTTGCACTTGAATTTCTGTATATTGTAGCTATCAGGGAAGAAAGTAAACGGAAGGGAGTTCCACGGGCAGATATTTTCATCCAGCATTCATTGGCCAAGCAGTGGAAATACTGTCGTTTGAAATCGATCAAGTCTTCCTCTTTAAACAATTTTATAGGAAAATAGGTTTTACAAGTCTAGCAAATATTATCGCTATTTGAATATTAAGTGAGATTTCCTTCCTAACTTCTTGTTCGCAAAAAGTATGGGATGTCAATAACATGATTATGTTATTATTTTCCTTTCAAGTTACATATGATATCTAGTTAAACTTATGCTGCTTTTGAAAATTCTCAAACAATATCATTTCAATTACTTAGTACTGTTCTTTGGTTCTGATTATGTAGCGCTAGTCTATGAGTTTCGATGAAAAATGGTTTTCGCCACCTTTAGAAAATAAAATTTAATAAATATTTTTAACAAAAATATTTGTCACATAATGAAAGGATTATATATATATATATATATAGGTTAACGTTTTTAATTTAAATGCATGTTACATCTCAAGTTTACTCTGCTATTAAAACCATGACTAGAAAATTCATGTTTTTCTTTTTGCAAAATGCACTATTGTGTAAATCAACGCAAAAAAAACTAGTCAGGAATTCGATCTCTATTCTCAGAATCCATTTTCTGTGGCAATATCTGTTTAAAATTCTAAAATGGAAACTGCATTTATGTTAAACTAGTGTACCGTGCAGTCAAAATGAAGATATATATATATATATATATATATATATATATATATATATATAGAGAGAGAGAGAGAGAGAGAGAGAGAGAGCATCCATTGTGTATAATGAAAAGTAAAATATATAAAGAAGGAATAATTTGTAAAGACATTGCCTACGTATTACCACGTATGTTTTTGAGTTTTGTTTAATGGCAGATCAACCTCTGTGGGTTATTTAATGCCAAAATGTTAGTGTTTTAAGGTACTTTTTTAATGTTCGGTTATAGTGAGAATGTTGATTTAGTCAGAGTTTGGTGAAAAGTTTTTTTTTAATCTTTTTTTAATCTTTTTTTAATTTCAGAACACGAAAGATGTCTTCTAGCTTTGTATTCAAAAATGTATTGCTAGTAATAATTTTTTGCTTAAAAAATGTATTGTTGGTAATAGTTTTCCTTCAAAAATGTATATTTTTCTTTAAAAAGTGTATTTTTATACTTTCATAGTTTTTTGACCCCAGTTTGGAGGTTACCTATTTTCCCATAGCTGGGACGCTAAAAGGTGCTACCACTTCGGGTCGGGGTGGACCTGGGAACAACAGCAATTAAGAAATGGTTCCATGCTCCTCACAACCCCTCAATCAGAGGCCTTGCTGCCGGATGCAATTTACCGTCATACCCAGGACCGGCACGTATGTGAACCACTCCTTAACACACTCGTGTCTGAGCATTGTCTGAAGTGCAATGTCTTGGAAGTTATGAGTACGTGCTTTCAACTTAGCCTTCATACACTCCTAATAAACAGTGACCTGAGAATTGAAATGTGTTAATTAAAACGGAAAAATATAGATTAAGTTCGTATCATTGTTACTCTATTTACCAGTAAGTCGCTAATTTCCTCGTATATTGAAATTACACACGAGATCTTATTGTTTGATATATTGTTTGATTAATTCTTTTTAACTGTTCAGTGTTTCTTTTATATTTTTAATATTTCGTTATTTAAATATAAAAAAGGGTCATAATACCTTCGAGAATCTTCGAAGTCGACACGACTGACATAAATCTGCTCAGCTATGAGGCAATTCTGAGCATTCATTCAATTAACGTTCTGCTTTGATCTTGATAATGAGCCTTTTCTGACAAAAGAAATCTGCTTGCCTAAAATGCCTCCTCTCTGTAAACTGAAAAAATACCAATTTTGGTAGTAAACATCAATACAATTCAACAGTATATATATATATATATATATATATATATATATATATATATATATGAAACATTCAAAAAGATAAATAATATATAACTTGGATCTGGAATTGGAATTGGAATATATATATATATATGAAACATTCAAAAAGATAAATAATATATAACTTGGATCTGGAATTGGAAAAAAGTGTGGAAATTCTACTGTAGGTAAATGTGCGCTTAGAAAGAACAACAAGAACAGAACAAACGTTTACAGATTTTGTGAAATACAAAAAGCATTTGGAAAGACAGAAAAATTTGGCTGAGTTAAAAAGGATAAACTTCTGCGTATATTGGCCTTTAAATCTGCCTGTACGCCTGCGCATTTTGGACATTAACAACAGAATTATATCGCAGAATCTAAGCAATGAAAGAAACGATATGCTTCGGGGGCCTACAAGGCATATTCCATGCATACTGCTTCAAACATTGCGTATTGCGAGAGACCATCAAACAGGCCTATTGAAAGAACTGTTAGACAGCAAGAAGAGAAAGTTGAAATTGTAAAGGCGTGATAAGAGCCAACAATAGTTTTACTAGCATCTTCCACGACTCCATCTTAGGAAAAAGCCAAAGAGGCAGGCAGAATAAAAAATGTGTAGAATGGAAGATACGTCAAAGATACAAGACATATATATGTATAGGTACAAGACATATATATATATATATATATATATATATATATGTCTGTGTGTGTGTGTGTGTTTATCAGTATCACTACTTGCAATGCAATAAAATCAAACAAAACATGAGGGGTTATTGGGTGAGAATGTTTTAGGAACAAAAACGTTAATAATCAGCAGAAAGGGAAAAGAGTAATCTAGAAAACAGTAGATAACAACTGACACTACATTTACATTTTTGCAGATAAAAGTTGTCAGGAAGGCATAGAGCCGGAAGAGAATTATTCCAGCGAGAAATCCGTGAACAGCAACTGTAAGCATAGAAATTGCAACTACATCTAACCAGCTCAACGCTAAATTGATGAGATCTCGAAGCCAGTCATATAAAAAAATACACAGCAGCCGGGTAAATGGTTAAGTGACTGGAGCCGAACTGCCAGATAGAATCAACAACATTTTTCTTGGTTCAAATCAACGAGCTAAAGTCAAATAGCAGATAAACCGGACAATATGTAGCAGCAATATTCTAAGCATGGACGCATGGTAGACTTATAAATATGTAAGATAGATTTTACAGATAAAAACTATATCCCATGACAGAGTGAATTGATTTTATTAGCAGATGACCTAGCCATTAATTCATATAGAATTTACACTTCATGTTAGCTTTGAATGTTAGCTCAAAAAGGTGTAACAAGTCAATTCCATGACGGTTATCATTAGCCATGGTCACGGAAGGAAGAGACAAACCTCTCATCTAATTAAGGGAGATATGTTTAGTGTTGAAGGCTTTAAAATTGACAAGCCATCTTTTGTCCCAGTTAACGACGGTCTTCAGGTCATTTTGGACACCAGCTGCCATTTTGTTCTTGTCAGACTGATCGAAATTACTATTAATGCAGGAGTAAATATCTGTGTCATCAGCATAGATGCTAAGTCGAGATCTGATGTCACCTTGGAGGTTGTTAACGAAAGTTTTAAAAATGCGTAGAACCAGGGATGAAAACCTGAGAAACATCTGCGTTAGTACAAAAAAATCTAGACGACTAGACGTTCGGCATAACTTTTCATTTAAAATTTGATAGAACAGATGAGATCAGCTCAAAAATATGCCGTCCTGGGCAAGACAGTAAACTGCATCCGGCAGCAAGCCCTCTGATTGGGAGGTTGTGAGAAGTATGAAACCACCTCTTAATTGCTGTTGTTTCCAGGTCTACCCTGACCCGGAGAGCTAGCACTTGTCAGGGGTCCCAGCTATGAGCAAATAGTTAACACCCAAACTTAGGTCACAACACTATGAAAGTATTTTTTTTTTTTATAGAAAAATATACATTTTTGAAAGAAAATATTACCGACATTATATTTTTGAAGAGTAAATTACTACCATAACACATTTTTGAAGGAAACAAACATTATTCTCAACAAAACATGTTGGAATACAAAATTAGAAGACCCCTTCAGTTTTCTAAAATAAAATAAAAATATTCATTAAAATACGACTACATCAATCTTTTCGCTATAACTGATTTTTGGCATTAAATATCCCACATAAGTTTGAATGCCGTTAAACAAAACTCAAATTCAAACAATTCAAAACTATGCCCAGAGACACCGTATTTTTTTAGCTTTTGGAAAAGTTCTGTATGCCGTACCCTGTCAAACGTTTTTGAGATATACCATGCTACAGATTTGGCTTCACCGTTTTATCTAGAGAATCATAGACTTTTTCTGCGATTATCGTCAGCACACCAGCAGTTGACTTTCAGAAACGAAAGCCATATTGCTTGTCTGAATAAAAAGTCCTGCGATGAGAGGTGATGAACTAAGTCAGCATTGATTAGAGCCACTAGGACCTGTCTAAAAAGAAGTAGAAAGCTGCTAGGCAAAGCGTTTAATTTCTATAGTTTAAAGAGAACAGGGCCCAGTTCTTTACCACACTTCATTATGATTATTAGAAGGGCTGCCATCGGGTCTCCAAGCTTTGTTCGTATCAAGGCTAGAGATGACAGCAATTATGGAAGGGCTTATATAACTATCAGTCCACAGAAACTCACTTTTAAATGGGAAGTTAGGCAGAGAAATGACTGATGATTCAAGAGTAGAAGAATTTAACTGAGAACCATTCTGCTTTATTTGCAGAGTATAATAAAACCTCATATTTAATGAAGAAGGGGAACAGAGACGGTGAATTTATTTTATGCCCTATTTCAGAGTCGCCAGTAATTACGAAAGACAAAAGCTATGCCGTATCTAATTATCGCGGCAAATAGGGACTTCCATGCCTCGCAAGAAAGTGCTAGATTGCTTTGTGATGACAGTTCTTCAATACGGCAGCGAATGCTGGACAATATCATCGAAGATGAGGAAAAAACTTGAAGCAGCGGAAATGTGGTTCTACAGAAGGATGATGCGGATATCATGGACCGAACCGAACATGTGAGCAATGATGAGGGTTTGAAAAGAATGGCATTGTATAGAAAACTAATATTGAGCATCAAGAAGAGACAACAGAAGTTCCTGGGACATGCAATGAGGAAGGAGGGCTTGGAGAACCTGATACTGACAGGCCAGATAAAAGGAAAAAGAGACAGAGGAAGGCAGCGGATAACATATTTAAAGGGCCTGAGCAGGTGGATGACGGAACGGGAGTTTCGAGGAGTAACAGGAGAAAACCAGGGATAGGGAGACGTGGAGGGCCATGATAAGGCACATAGAAGAAGAAGAAGAAGAAGAAGAAGAGGAAGAAGAAGAAGTGAATAGACACCTATTAAAACGAGAGCTGTCACACTGATATCGCCGAAAATATTGGTTCGTTTGTGAGAGAAGGCTCGTGTCAGACATGGAAAGGACTGATATTTGTTCTTTTCTTGCTAACTTAAGTAGTTTGTGTAAATTATTTTGCTTCAAGTTTCTTTTCGATATAAATGAACTGTGGTACTATTTATCTTAATTCTGTTAGCGATTTTGTCATGTAAAGGGAAGTAACGATAGTCTTTGAGTCACTAGCCCTCTACCAAGTAGCTACTAGACACGTGGGTCGTGGCTTCCCTCGTTTACCAACAAGTAGTAACTCGCCTATATTGTCTGAAAAATGCTTTAAATTTTATTTTTGTCTTCATAAATTTAATTAAATCAACTTTTTGTGCTACCTGCTCGTGGTAAGTCAACATGGAATCACTGTTTTTCTGTAATTTTTAATTTTTTTTTTAATTTTTGTGTTTTTGTTCCCCTTTGTTTATTGAATTTTTATTTTATTTGTTCTTTTGTCACTAACTTAAATAGTTTGAGTAAATTATTTTGCTTCAAGGTTCTTTTCGACTTATACTAACTTAAAACTAAGCAAACTTCGGTTACTCTTTTCCTTTTCATTTGTTTTTTAATTGGAGTAGATAGTTCCTGCTATCGCCCGGTCTCACTCTCCACCCACTTCTTCTAAACAAGAGTAGAAGTGAACGCATTGTTTCTTGTTCAGGAAGGGGTTCCCGGTACATCCCCCTTCTTTGGTCTTAGTGTTAGTTCAGCTGGAAGCTCTTTGCAGTTACGGAGTATGGTGGCAACGTCTTTACATTCTGAGGGTACCAGGTTGGCAGTTTCCTGGTTGCTGCTTCCGACTGGTAGTTACGAGCCCGAAATCTTGCGTAACGTCTTGAGAGGCTGGTCTGATCAACAGTTGAATAATACCGGGGTTCTTGGAGTGCCATATCGCGCATGGACGGGCGTCCATGCATGAATGTTCGGTGGACAACCCCGAGGCCACATTATGTTGTAGGCCGCGCCAGTCTCCATCCTTCACATACTGCAAACAAGTGACCGACTCATTCTAATCTAAGACCTCTCCTCAACTGAATCAGTATGGAAAAAAGCAGACATAACAGCAAAACTAAGCTAGCTAGTCTGAAAACGCCCAAACCTGTCTGCATCTCTTTCACTAACATACGTGGTATCCGCACTAACTTCCTCAGCGTAGATTCATTCCTCCACACTAACTCACCTGATATCTTAGCCCTATGTGAAACTAACCTTAACTCTTCTATCCCCTCTTCTGAGTTTTACGTTCCTGGCTACCTTCCCCTCTTCAGGAAGGACTCTAAAGTTCATATGCATGGGCTTGGTGTGTATGTCAGCGAACACCTTCCCCTAGCTAGGGTGACATCTCTTGAATCCATGGATCATTCTTTCGTGTACTTCCGTCTCTCACTACTAAGCTCGATTAGTTATCTCTTCTTTCTCTACCGCTACCCTTCCTCCCCTGACTGTTCGTTACTTGATAGCATCGACAATATCGACAAAGCCATTTCTTCCCATCCCTCTGCCCATATATTCATGTTTGGTGACTTTAACGCCCACCAAACCAAGTGGCTGGAGAACTCTGTCACCGACCCTGCTGGTGTCCACACCATGAATTTTTCAATCACCCAATCCCTTACGCAAGTGGTGGACTTCCCCACGCTTTTCTCCGACAACCATCCCAGACTCTTGCACTACCAGACAACTCTGCCCACTCGGAAACTCTGACCACACCGTAGTTTTCGTCAACATTTCATTCCACTCCCACCTGACCCAAGAAACCTAGACAAATAGAATATCCTACTGCTACCAAAGAGCAGACTGGGAATCGTTCCGCGACTCCCTCTGTAACGTCCCATGGAACAACGTTCTTAGTCTTCCCATCGAAGGAAGTGCATCCAAGGTCTCTTCCTGGGTTAAGGCTGGCATCGATGCCTTCATCCCTGCCAGGAAATTTCAGCTTAAATCTCATTCGTCTCCATGTTTCTCGCCAGCTTACTCGGACGCCATTGCCCAACGGAATCATTTCTTCTGACTCTATCGTAGGTACGCGTCGGACCAAAACAGGCGCCTTTCGCTTCAGCTCGTAATAAGTGTAAAAAGATTCTTAACGAAGCTAAGATGTTGTTTGCTGCCAGAATGAAGCAACGCATAGCATCCTCTAAGTTTGGCGCCAAAGACTACTGGCGATTCTGTAAAAGAGTACCTAACAAGAGCACGTCCACAATACCCCCACTAATCAACAAATTCGAGGTCCTCACCTCCTCAACAGACAAGGCTGAATGCTTTTCTGAATGCTCAACTGAATGACGTCCACATTACACCCTCGCTTGTCTCTAAGATAATCTCAAACTTGACCCTCACAAAATGAGTGGAGAGGACGGAATCCCAATCATTGTCTTAAAGAAATGTGTCCCTGAACTCTCCTCTGTTCTTTCTAAGCTCTACAACTTCTGCCTATCTGCTTCCTGCATTCCTGCCTGTTGAAAATCTTCCTCTGTAGTTCCTATATTTAAAAACACTGGAGAACCCTCGGACCCCGCAAATTACCGCACTATCAGCCTTCTTCCGATCTTTGTCAAAGTGTTCGAAGCCATTATCAACGCCGAGGTGGTTCGGCATCTCACAGCACACAGGCTCCTCTCGGACAAGCAGTATGGTTTCCGCTAAAGCAGGTCTACTGCTGATATGCTAACGAACATCACCGAGTATATATACCAGGCACTCGACAGGAATGGCGAAGCCCGAAACGTTGCCTTGAATATCTCTAAAGTGTTCGACAGAGTTTGGCATGCTGGCCTTCTATGCAAACTGCGGAGCTATGGTATAACTGGACATTTGTTTGAACTAATTCAGTCATTCCTCTCTAAACGCACATTGAAGATGGTATTAAACGGCCATGCCTCCCAGAATTACCATACGAACGCGGGTGTCCCTCAAGGCTCTATCCTACGTCCTACGCTCTTTCTGATCTACATTAATGATCTCCCTGATAACATAAGTTCCCAAGTAGGTATGTATGCCACAGTTTACTCTCGCCTCGATCAAAAATGTGGTGTGTGCGACAAAGCTAACCTTGCAGCCGAGCTCGAAAAGGACCTCCAATCCATAGTGGACTGGGGTAAGAAATGGCTCGTAAATTTTAATGCTTCTAAAACGAAGCTACTATTCATTAACCATCATAGACAATCGCACCTACCTCCCATTAGCATGGACCATGCTTGCCTCCCAGAGAGTAAACACTACGCCTCCTTGGTCTCACACTTTCAGCGGACCTCAAGTGGAATGACTATATCGAATCCATTGCTAAATCCGCTGCTATGAAAGTTGGTTCTCTGTGCAGGGCCCGGAAGTTTTTCTGTCTGAATCTATCCTACACGTATATAAATGTACCATCCGCCCGTGCATTGAATACTGCTGCTCTATCTGGTCGAGTGCCTCTGCTATTCTCCTCGGGCTTCTTGACGAGGTACAGCGGAGGGTCTGTAATGTAATCGATACCGACTTGGTAGACAGCCTGCAGTCTCTCTCTCACCGGCTCGACGTGGCTTCCCTGTGTCTCTTCTATAAATACTTTCACGGCTTCTGCTCCGATGAACGTAGATCACTGGTGTCCCCTAGGTACGAATTTGCACGAGATATTATATTAGCAACTAGGTCCCACCCTTTTACAGTGAAACCGATAAAATGCAACCGCAACTTCTACTCCAACAGTTTCCTCTCTCGCACTTTAATCAAATTTGATACACTCATAGACAAAGACATAAGAAACGATATTCAGAAGTATCAAGGTTGAAGTTCTTACAATTGTGCAGAAAATTTGATATCGATACCAGGAAATCAAAATTTGATATACATCCATTCATTTTTCTTTCAGTCTACGGTTTCACTTTAACTGGAAACAACTATTGCTTTTTAGTCTTTCGTGCCAACGTCAAAAGAGTCTGAGCTCCAGGACCATGGATTAGTTTTAAAGCATTCATCGCACCCGAGCAACGCCGGGCTATACTGCTAGTTTTAAATATACAATATAAATCTCCTCGGTTTTAAGCACAAGATATATAATAATTAAATTACGGTGCAAAATTATTTAAAAGTGTCTTTTTTTCTTCTTTCTGGTTGGCATTCATTAGATCTATTTCTAGTGGACCCGTCAATAATAATAATAATAATAATAATAATAATAATAATATATATATATATATATATATATATATATATATATATATATATATATATATATATATATATTTCTTCTCTGGAGAAGAAAATTTTAAAAACAGTTTCCACTTCAGCTATAATGCGTTACTCTTTAAAAATGAATTGAGTTCTCTCGGTGACTGGCGTCTGTATACGCCGCTTTACATACAAGACATTAAAATTTCCCTTCTCTGACCCCATGCGCCGATGGCTTAGGGAGTAGTGACTCCGACTGACACCAAATCGGTCGAGTTTCGATCCCGGCCAGAAGAAAGTGGATATGTCTAGCCACATTGATGAACTGTGATACAGCAAAACGGGCTTGTATATGGATGACAAATATATATATATATATATAAATCAGAGGTAGAATCGCCGACTAACGCCAATTCGGTTGGGTTTCAATCCTGGGTTAAAAGCAATCGGAGTCTAACCGTACTGATGAGCTGTGATACAGCGAAATAGATCTGTCTGCGGATGACTATATATATATATAATAGTTTTCTCTGTATACTATTTGGATTATGCCAGTATTGCATTAAATAGATATTTCTATTAAATTATGTAAGAACAGTCAGTTTCTACGCAGCAGCCAAATATTGAACTGTGCATGAATCTCTGAATCGTGCAAACAGTGAGAGATTACATGCATATTTATTAATATATGCACAATAGCTATTAGATCGAGTACCACTTTATTGAAAACATTACTCAATGTGCAATTATTATATATATCTGTAAATTCAGATAAAGCTTAGAGGAGAAATAGCCATTTTCAACATATCATTTTAAGACATGCATTCTCAGCTCCATAAAAACAAAGAATGAGAAAAAACTCTAAGCTCAGAAATTTGTTCTAGTAAAGGATGTGGTTGGGAGATTTTGTTTCTTATCGGGTTAAGATATATATATATATATACCGTTGATCCACTGTACAAGAAGAGTCTTAGCCTCACTCAATCATGAAAATGATGATGATGATTATGATAATGACGATGATATATTTGGTGATGACTGATGATGATGATGATGATGATGATGATGATGATTACGACGATGAATTTGGTGATGGTGATTATGATGAAGATGAAGAAGGGGAAAATTTAGTCGTAATGATGATTATAACGAAAAACACAAAATGAATTCTAATAATATAACAATACTTACTGAATATTTGAAGAATATGTTGTGGAAATCGGAGGAAATTGGATTTGTTTTCCCTTGATTCTCAATGTCACGCATCATATATTCTTTGGTATGAAAGCAAATTGGTTTCAAAATAAGTAACTTCAACGAACACAAAATTCAGTAGAATAGTAGCAATAATGAACTTCCATCGCAAACGTATAAACATGAATATTATTTTTAAGGAACATCATATAAAAAAGGATCTGAAATTTTGAAACTCAGAATAATTTAATAAAATACATTCATGAATAATCAAAAACGTGAAAGATACAGTAAATTAGCAAAAGTTACATTTTTCCCTAAATTATAAGATTTTATATCACATAATAAGATACTTAGAAATCTTATACAAATATCCTATAAAAATTACACGACAGTGTAAGAATGGCCATCCAATGAGAACAATGCAAATAAAAATGTAGACATTAGCATGCGTAAAAATCTGTATTTACTCTAGCATATAAGATATTTAGGGAATTCTGATCTAAATTAAAAAAATTCCATCGCAACAAAAGGAACGAATTAGTTTACAGATAAGAAAGAATGGTATGTCTCTTAAAAATCGACATGTCTGTATCACCAGACAAAGTTCTAAATATTAAAAATATCTAAAGAAGGCGGTAAATAGATATTATTTACTTGCATGGAAAGTTTAATTAATCTTAAAATGTACCTCAACCAGCAGATGGTAGAGTCAGACGAAAAACAGCAAACGTTGAGGGCTTCAACTGAAATAATGTGTGGGGCTTGGATCTGTGCCAAAACTATTACTGTCGATAACGGGGGAATTGGTCATGTCAGAAAGAACGGATTCTATCCAAAACAGATTTCATCAAAAACAGGATAATACTGGGGCTTGCAAGCATAATTCGTATGTTAAAAGGGTCTGTGAAGATGTGGTGACATTCAAGATGTGATAAATATTACTATATATGTGATAAAAATACGCGTGTACATTAAATGATAGATGTTATATAACGCTGTCTCCGCTAATTTTTGGCTTTTTCAACAACTGAGCGACCATAGATTCCCCCTACATCGTGTTTGTTGATTAAGTAACTTTAAACCATTACAATACTTATTATTACTTTTGTTTTCTGTCAGCTATGAACTCAGCATCTCCAAGTAGTATAATCATTGTTATCTTGGATAAGAAGAAGGAGAGCTGAGTTCAAATTCCAGTCAACTTCGTTACATTCAATTACGTGCACATAGCCTTGAAAAAGGCATGAATCAATCACTCCCACATGGGTTAAATAATAGGACCGCTCAAAATATCTCAATGCAATATTTTCTCGCAAAAAAATAATTATTCTTAATACTCAATATATATTTCAATTTTAAATAATGACAAAAGGTTGATAAACCGTAAAACACAAATAAATCAATTCAATAAAAACTGTAAATATTTCTGTCTTCTGATTTTTAGGCATAACTATGGATCTTTACTCATTATGTAACAGAATTTTTTAAAGATATATATCAGTTTCCATGTATTTTCTTTTTTCCTTACGACTTCTCCGTTGAAAATAAATCAAAGGGTGAAACGTTAAGTCAAAAGCTGCATAAATGTCAAAACGTTGCCTGCGAACCAAAAAAAAAATTGAACATTTTTTTGTCTATTGAATACATCACTATCGGTGAATCTTAAAACAATACGTAATAACATTCTAAATAGACTGAGATAAATGGAAATTTAAAAAAAAGAAGTTTGCATTCTTGTAATCAGTTCGGATAATGAAATAGTATTAATTAATTTGCTCACATATGATCTCGACTAAAAATATATAAAACAGTATTTTTTCTAATTAGTCTGCACAAAAGTCCTTAACTTATTTATAATACCTAATCGTTACCCATTGGTACCGTAATGATTACACTAAAAAAAAACCTCGCTTGGCAAATATTAAACCTGAAAGAGAATACAATATCACATAATAATTAAAAGTTTCGAAAGCGATGAAAATTCTGGAACACTGAACTAATTTCCATTCACCTCTTCACTGGATGGTCTTAGAAAGAGATATGGAGAATTAGTGATCATTTTAAGACATCAGATGCTTTGTGTCATAGTACTAGCAAAATCAGCGAGAATATTACGGTAGATTTCATGAATTTGAGAAGTGAAAACTTGATCTCCTGTGATGAATACCAGATAACCTTTAGTGTAATGATACAAATTATAATAGCCAGACTTCTAGGTACTTGATATGGGATCTAAGCTGCTATTATCAAACTTGGCTCTCTGCTTAATCCGATTTATTCCCAATTATAGTACTTGAAGTTATAGCGTTAAACTATTCACTTTTGATTAATAACACCTGGAACCTGGTAATAATTACTATTCTCTTTATAGTCATTATTTGGTAGCAGAATTATCTCTTCATGCATTTTCTTCTTGCCATAATCTTCATTCACTTCCCACCTGATTATTAATCACTTTTGTATTTCACAGTTTTTGTTTTTATTCATTATATGTGTGAGCCCTAGCCGTTAAAAAAATTACGGCAAAATATCTATACCGATACGCCATCTAAACTGACGCCACATAGATATTAATGTACCTACCATTTCGTATCTTATATTAAGACATAAAATCATAATCCAAATCCTCTGTGCGTGACAGGATGGATATATATAACGAAAACTTACGAAACCCTGTCTTTAGCATGATTTTTGACAGCCCGAGTGCCATGACATCGTCCGCATAAAAATGGCTAAAAAAAATTAATAAGTTATTAGTAAAAAAAAAAAGAAAAAAAAACTAACACTCGATATTGTCGACTGCTGGCGCGCTGACAGCGTGCTTTTCGTTTTCAGTGCATAAAATAATTAACACTTCTCTAAAACACACATAACAATACTTAATTTTGTGTGCCAAGAGTAGAAAAATCCATCTTTGATATTATCTAAAATATGGCTGAAGCCACTCAGGTAAACAAAGTACTCGAAAAATTTCATATATGATTTATGTCTTCAAAAGAGAGAAATTATAAGATTACATGAAAACTCACAGGCGGAAATTCACCATGATAACTTGTGTGTACTTTTTAATGAAACTTGCATGAGGTACAGATGCTCCCCAGGTGTGCAAGATAGATAGATAGATAAAACAAAAAATTATATATTAAAATCCGTTGGATAGCCATTTCTACGAGTAAATCCTCGCTTCTTCAGCAACGAAACGAAAATGTTATTTACTCAAATTCAAATGCGTTAAAAGATTTTATACTGGTAGATGTCCCAAAATATCATCCAGTGGGATTAACAATTTTTTAATGTAAGGAAGTAAGAAGGGGAAAGCAGACAGATACCTATGTCTCATATAAAAAGTTTGGATTTAAAATATATATATATATATATATATATATATATATATATATATATATATATATATAGAAAGTCTACTATTCTTCCAGAGTGCTAAATCAGGGTGTGAGAGCGTAAATAGTCATCCGCAGACAGATCTGTTTTGCTGTATCATAGCTCATCAGTACGTTTAGACTCCGATTGCTTTTAACCCAGGATTGAAACCCGACCGAATTGGCGTCAGACGGCGACTCTACCTCTGGGCTATGGCCGCTCGGTATTATCATTATACACGCCCAATAGGCAGAATTTCTGAATGAGCGATGCCACAGTAGCTATTGTTTGAAAAACAGTAGCTACTCTGACATGTACGCATCACAGCTCATCAGCACGACTAGATAACCGACTGCTTCAAGACGGGATTTCTCATAAGTCAGAAATCGTGACACTAAGCTATCGACACAGGTCAGAGAAAGACAGATATTTTTGTGTGTTCTTTACAGAATATGAACAACCGGTTGTAGTCAAGAGCATCACTTTTGTAGCTAAAAAAAATTGCATAATACCGTCAATGGCTACTGTTTATAAAATCTACCTACTTCTACGGTATTCTATAGTCGGACAGTGTAAATAATCATCCGCATACATGCCTGATTTGCTGTATCCCAGCTCATCAGTACGGCTAGATAACCGATAGCTTTAAAACGGGATTTAAACTCGACCGATTTGGCATCAATCGAAAATTTTATTTCTGAGGTCGGCAGAGAAAGTTCGTGTGTGCTTGTGTGTGTATATATATACTTTGCTTTTTTTAGCCAATGTGCTTTCATACCAAAGTATATATGATGCTTGACAGCAGAGAACAAGGGAAAACAAATTTGCATAATTCCGCATTCCACAACGTATTTTCATTAATTTTAGTAATTATTATTTTATTAAGAATGATTTTGTGTTTATTATCATTATCATGACCACATTCATCATCGTCATCATCATTTTCTTGATCGTGCGTGACATTAGAGCCTTTCCCCCCCCCCCGCAGGTGGTCACATGTATCCACACGCACGCACGCACGCACAGAAATACACACACACACGCACACACGCACACACACACACACACACACACACACACACAAGCCCCACAACAACACAACACTCTTTATTATCTATAATATAGAGGATATATATATATATATATATATATATATATATATATATATATATATATATATATATTATGTTTAAGAAAATCTGCAATTTTTCTTATACACCACAAATTGTACATTTTGTTTCGACATTGAAATTACAATGTCTCATCAGGCGGTGTAGAAAGGAATCTCATCATGTGGTGTGGAAAAAAAAAAAAAAAATATATATATATATATCATATGCCAAAAGTCTGCCTCCTTCTACCGAGCGCCCAGAGGTAGAATCGCCGACTGACCCCAATTCGGTCGGATTTCGATCCTGGGTTAGAAGCAATCGGATGTCTAACCGTACTGATGAACTGTGATAAAACGAAACAGATCTCTCTGCGGATGACTATATTTTTTTTTTTAATCATTTCACCCCGAGCAAGGCAGAAACGCCACTGATGTGCAGGGGGTTACATAAATGTAAAAAGATTAATTAGAAAAGAGTGAGGAGTACAAGCTAGTTAGAAAGGAACAATAGAAAGCTGAGAAAGCAGGTGCGATGACAGATACATAGGTGGAGAGAAAGGGAAGGTTATACAGGGGAGGGGAGAGAGCTAGAGTCCAGTGGTTAGTAGATGAGTATTAACTTTGCATTTAAATTTCTGGAGGTTGTAGCCGTCAGGAAAGCAAGAATACGGGAGTGAGTTCCACAGGCGGGAAGTGAGAGAGAGGAAGCTGCAGGAGTAGAATTGTCGTCTGCATTTGGCTAACCTGACTGTGAATGGGTGGGACCCAGTTGCCAGATATATAAAATCATTTCACCCATGCTAGGCATAAATTCTATTACTGCGCATGGGGATACAATGAAGGAAAAAAAAAGGTACACGGTGTGTCGAAGAAAAGATAAGAGATGGATGGGAATCAAGTAAATAAAACATGGCAACTGACGTTGGATTAAAGCTTTTGGAGATTGTAGATATCAGGGAAGCATGCAAATGGAAGTGAGTTTTACAAACGGAAACCTTTATAGTGGAAGAGTGAGTTACCATTAACTAATCCGATAGTAAATGAGTGGAACCTTAATGCAAATCTTGTAACCAGAGTAAATATAGAAGTCAAGGAGATGATCAAGGTTTATGCTGAACTTTTCTAGCTGGGATAAAAAGAATAAGGAGGAGACTTCAGAAGCGCAGTTCCAAAGGGGCATTGCACAGGAATGACGGGAAGAATCCCAGTCCCCTTGTTGATAGCAGTAAAATATTTTGCTGATAGGAAGTTCTTGGATGGAGATGGAGTAGAAAGTGACCCCACTGCATGTTCAGAGTTGCCAAAAAACAGAGCGGCATAACATGACAAGAATATATGATATAAGTAAGGAAAAGATCTAGAAAGGTAGCGTGTCCGTTGTGATTACTGGAGAAATATATTAGTAATCAACCATTTGCGTGAGAGACTGAGGGATTGGGAAGTTCAACGTCTTGCCTCCAGAAAAGTAATATGGACAGCCTTATTGGTTCCCATAATAAGAGTATTCTGGTGAACTTGTGCAATGCCAAATCTAGGTCCGGAATTCTAAACGAATGCAGTTGTAATTCTGTGGACGCCTGCCCGGTGGAGTGAAAATGCAAATCTACCCAGGTGATTTATGAAGCCTGCATTTCTCCATCAAACAAAAAAACCGACTTCCGGAGCTATATCGGTATGTCCGCCGGTCCTTTCAAACAAAGACTGTATAACCACAGGTACTCTTTATCGAAGTATATATATATATATATCTTTAATAACTTTAAATTCATGACTTCCTGTAATGGATAAACTTAATTAAAAATCTTTAAGATCTTACATTTAAATCTATTCCTTCCCCTCGTAAATATACCGTTTCAAACCCCTGTAAACATTCACTAGCCTCGACCATTTGATATTTGATACCCCATCTATCTCTTCTGTTTTTCTTAAAAAGAAATTGCACTTCCCTGACCTTAAGGGAACTCTCAATTATTGACCGTTGTTAACCTTGCCCCTACTCCCTTTACCCCAGGGTCTTCGCCATTTGGAACAAAACAATGTCGCTGACGTGACGTGGAATCTCTGTTAGAGATCCCATGTCGAAATGTGCATCCGACACATTTGAATTTTGAAAATTTTCTCTTATTTATATTGGCTCTGTATTCTTAAGTACCTTGAGCTCTCCACCTGCATCATTTTTTAATATTAAACATTTTTTAATATTAATTAGGATCAGGTTCTTTGCAATTTACCTTCCTAATCTTCCACTTCGGATTAAAGAAAAACAATATATATATATATATATATATTCGTCTCGTTGCGATCTTGAATCTCGTTTTCATTATGTACCAATCCCTTGCATGTCTAGACCAGGATCGTCATATGGTAATAAGCGGTCCTCCGTTGGATAATCCGAAATCAACAACGCAACGTGGGCGGAATCGGAATCGGCCAAATTCAGGGAGCTAGGTGATGTGCTATAGTGGGAGGAGTAAGGACAAAGAGTTAGGAGAATCTATGTACACCTATTGAAAAAAAATATTTTTTTTTATTTTAAAAAAATCACAAATTTGTTTGTATATATATATATATATATATATATATATATATATATATATATATATATATAAAATTAAACAATAGCTTTTATAATATTAGATAGGATCCTTGTTCATACTATTTGCTTCTTTTCCCATTACTACTTCCGTTATGAAAATACTATTAGTACTATCATGTTTAGGAGATAAAACGTTGATACATAAATTAACGCCATGCGTATAAAATAATACTTGATTAAACCAATATATATATATATATATATATCCGAGATTAAAATTTTGCAGGGTCATCATTGAATGTATATTTTAACCTGACCATGCCTGCGTATATCATGGCTGTCTATTCTAGGTAATATTATGCTGTCAGTACTAATGATATTTATATTTACTTTTCTCATCACAAAATTCTCTTTTCTGACTTTTTTAGTGATACCGAAGACGCTTTTAACTATCTGATTAAAGTAATTGCTTTTTATTCTCTTTTGCAAAAGTTTTATTGCTTTTCTTCTATGAGGTTAATTTCAAAGCTTAACATCTCTGTAAATTTTCATTGTCTCCAACGAAAGGTTTTTTCTTAACCATTTTTCACAAATAAGTGTAGTAAAATTGTATGGTATGTTGTTTCAAATTGCCGCGTTTATGTTTTTTACATAATAAAATTCTGAAGAATTACATCCCAGTCAAAATAAGCGAATAATAGCTTCAAGAAAGCAGTTTTCATTCATATGCTCGAGTCTAAAATAGACGGACAAAATTACTAGTATTCAAGACACTCCATTTATTTGAATCTCTGTTTCCAACATGTGCGCTTATTCTAACCACCTTTCCCCATGTATTTATTCAAATAACAAAAAATTTACTGAATCTTCCTACCTACACTTTACGTCCAAAATATTCTTCTATTCTGGACCGTTTTTAATAACATGTCTTTTCAGGGCGTGTCTCACCACGCAATGCTATTTATTATCTGTGATTTTTCTAATAGTGGACATTTATTTTATTTTCCGTTGCCTCCACCTAGGGTTTTACTTAACCGATAGCTGGCGGGGGCAGCAGTCATGTTCATATCTTTCCCAATATCATTTGTGTTGATTTGATCGGAGGATTTCCATTTTCAACGCCCATATCCGTTCGACTACACACACGTTTTGACTTAACAATACTTTAATTTTTTAAAGCTGAATATAGCAAATACATGTTATTATCAATAGACTGGATCTGATGCTTTAACATGTAACCGACTATTCCCAATCGAGCTCGATGATTTTCTGGCGTAAAACAAGTCCACAAGTCCGCAAAAGACCACCTTATTTTATGTAAACGGATCAATGCGAATTTCTATTGTATACCTACAAGGCGAAGGAGTCAATCTCGAATTAGCTTTACTTTCAAAGATAAATAAGTTTATTTCATTCTAGAAATCGTTTATCTTGCTAAAAAATCAGCTGGTAATATATATAGGATTTACCTGTGAAACGAAATAAATAAGTGAACACTTCAGATTAGAGAGACAGAATATCATGATGTGTATCCAAAATGCCAGAATGGTGGCCAACTAGAATATTGCTAAGATATCAGCTAAATGATAAACTTGGTCAATCAGAAGGCTTCGAGTCACTTACATTGCTTTGAGTTCGATCCCCACTGGGTACCACATACTTTCAGCCTTTGTGCCACATCTAAGTGGTGCTTAGAAAATCAACATAGAAGTCACCCAACTATAATGATCAAGATTGTCGATGAGTAACTTCAATGATCGTGAGAAAACTCAGAATTTTAACTTTTAGACAAAATTAAATAAATAAGTATGCAAAATAAACAACCTGTTTAAAAAGATTACTTCGAGATTGAAAAACACAAAATGAAAAGTCAGTTTTGTTTAATATTGGAAGCAGGGCGTTATACTTGTAAGCTAATGTTTGAAGATTTATCTAAAAATGTGGATTTACTGTCACAATATGTGTATTTGAAACAAGTTGATAAAAGGTGCAAAACGTCAGTGACATTTGTAGTAGTCATTAAAAATGGTATACTTATAATATAACTTCTGATGAAGGCAATAAGTGTTTGTGTCTTTTTTCTTTTAAGCGAGAAATCTTCGTTATATACAAAGTCCACTGAAATACTATGTAATATAAACGATACTACATAGCAAAGTATGGTGGATAATTTTTTTGCTCCAGATGAAGATGCAGGTAACAAGGATGAAGCTTAACATAAGGATTCTGAGAATACCATACATGGAGCATATGACTAACTTCTTCCTCTTCTTTTATGTGCCATGTCCGTTCAGGACGTAGGCTATCATGTTTTTTCACGTCTCCCTATCCCTGGTGGATCTTAACACGCCTTCTTCTGTTACATCACACAACACTCGTTCTATCATCCACCTGCTTAATTTCTTCACATATGTTATCCGTTGCTTTCTCCTGTTTCTTTTCTCCTCTATCTGGCCTGTTATTATCAGATTCTCCAAACCCTTCTTCCTCACTGCATGTTCCAGGAACTTCAGCTGTCTTTTCCTGATGCTTAGTATTAATTTCCGTTTTGTTTCTAACATTTCTAAGACCTCATCATTGCTCACAAACTCGATTCATCATATCCGCAGCATACTTCTGTAGAATCACATTTCAGTTGCTTCAAGTTTTTCCTTCAAATTTTAAATGAAATTAGAACATAAACGACAGGTGTATTTAAAATCAGAATCAATCATCTGGCATCTCTGAGAATGAGAAAATAAGGTTGTAGGATTTAATGCTTACAAGACATATTGGGGACAAGAAAGCCGTATGAAACAACAAGTACACTATCTAACGAGTTTGTGTATTGTATATCAGAACAGAATCCGGTTTGGTTGTATGGGGGAAAAACATAGCTAAGAGCTATAAAGAGTTGCAAGTAATTGACAAAAATGATTACCCAAATTCTGAAAAGCACAGACGTAAAAAAAAACAAATGAAATAGAATTGAACTGCTTATCCAAAGATTAAGATGATCGGAGCCTTAAAACTGGTTACTCTTTTGGTCGGGATTTAGCAGTTCTCTGCAGAAAACTCGCTTGTAACTTTCAACAAATCAAATTTTAAGCTAGTATATTTTCCACATCACCGATTAAACCATGTGTTTTGCCTGTTCATGATTGAAGTATGTACTTTTCAATGATACTCTATATTTTGAACGTCTGTTACGTCTCAAGATCATAGATATTGTTTGAATGATAAATCTTAATGAAAAATATATGATAGCAATTAATTTCGTGTTCTGTTGAATACAGGCAAATTTCATTTCGAAAAAGATAAGCATGAATCTTTACTTTTATCTTTACGTTAATCTTGCTTCTTGTCTCCTTATCGTTGTCTGATAATGATCTTATAATAATCTATCAATATCATTCAGTTCATATTTAGCCAAGATCTTTCTGAATCATCTCATCCTATTCACATTTATCTATGTTTTTAAATCTGTATCAAACGATCTAATTGATTTTTTTGTATTTAGATACGATAAGTGTGTTCACTTTCGATACGTGCAATTTATTATTGTGGCGAAATAAAAACCAGTTTTCTGTTGTTCTATTAAAAAAAGGTTACTACTACTTCTCCCACATAATTTCTCTTCTCACCCACCCCTAATCTAAATGGGTATGTTTGATTGGCTAAGACGATTTTCCTTGACCAATCAGTGGACACCCAATTTTGGCGGGCTCAATGCAAAAATCCTTCTATCTTCGTCTTTTTTCAAATGTTCTAGCAAGGAACAACAGGTAAAAAATTTCCTCTCCTTATTTGAACATTCTAAGAGCCGTCTAATTTATTTGGACGTTAAAGAACATTTCATAGTTGGACTTCTAAAGCCGCAAACACAACTAGTTTCGCAAGGACTTTTCTTCTCTGTTATTGCCATAATAATTACTTGTTTCTTTATCTCTGTTTTGTGTCTTTTGTATTCCTTATATTTCAGCAATTCCAACTAAATTCACCTTAGTTCTTGTCATGAAGTTTTTCACTTCCGTTGTTTTAAAAGATTCGCAAAATCCCAACCTTGATAGTAGCCATTACATTCGTTTCTTGTAACACATTCGCATACAAGTTTTATGAAACCGACAAAATATTTCTATTTCACCAACTTTCATCATTTTCATTAGAGCCATGAACAGATTGGGTTTTAAGGGCACTATGCAACAGATCACCTAGCAGTATTCTTTTTTCATACTTGCCAATATCTAGGTTGAAATGCGTAGTCTATCTTGGGCATATAAGCCTGATGGAGCTCATAGCTCTGCAGGTATGTTTACAATTTTGTTATATTTTCTCAGTGTTCGAATAGGTTTTTGTACACCCGGACAAAAATTGTGAATAATGTGCTGTCCTGTAAGGGCCAGGAAGAAAAACATGGAAACAAGAAGATAAGTTCAGCCAGTGTATTAAAATAACAGGATGTATATACAAAGTAAGAGTGTTAGTAGTCAGCAGATAGAAGTTGCGTCCAAACTGTCCAGTTACACTGCGTCTTGACTGTCTCCATGGAAGTCACGTAGGTTAGTATTTATTGACGGAGGACGAGTTCATTCCTATAGATTGGGCACCATAGCAAATAGACAACCCAAAATTTTTTTGTTTTTTTTTTGTTCTGACGTTTTTCATCACATTCAACTGCCTGTAGTTATATTCAAAACCTAGGTGTTGTCGCAATCGTAGAATTGTATCGTTCTTAAAATGATGCAAATATGTAGGTTACAAAACATTTGTCTGCGATATTGACAATCCTTTGTTCTTGATATTAATTGATCAAAAATGAACAAAAACATGAACTATGAACTTTTAATTCATCTCAATCAAGCGATGATGTCACTAAAACTCAAGGAGTTAATGGAAATGAAAGTGATGAGGAGATTTTAGAAGTAACTGGAGAACGAATCCTAATAGACAAAACAAGGCATAAACATCTACTCCTGTTCAAAAGAACAAACAGGGTGAGAACCGTTTATGCACGGTTTTGATTTGGGCTTTGGGTTGCGAGTAAGAAGAATTATGAAAATACTATAAAAAACACACTTAGGTTTCAAATTCATTAAAAATTATTTAAATAAATCCTTACTGTCATTACACACAGATAAATGCACACACACACACACACACACACACACACACACACACACATACACACACACACACATATATATATATATATATATATATATATATATATATATATATATATATATTAATCATATCACCCCGAGCAAGAAAAAACAGGGTGAGAATCGTTTAGGCACAGTTTTGATCTGGGCGGGTTACGACTAAGAAGAATTATAAAAATATTTAAAAATACACACTTAGTCTTCAAATTCATTAAAAGGGTGATGAGGAAAGAACTAAGATCAATTGGTTAAGAGATGAGTATTGACCTTGCATTTGAATTCCTGGAGATTGTGGCCGTCAGGAAAGCAAGAATAAGGAAGCGAGTATATATATATATATATATATATATATATATATATATATATATATATGCACAACAAATGCTGATGTTAAAAAAATTCTTGATGTAAAATAATAGAATTAAGATGCATTCTATTAATAAATATACATTGATTTTTCACAAGAAGATAGCTTAAGAGAGTGACAAAAAAGGACTACAAATAAACTTCAAGAAAACCGAATGCATGGTCATCAGCAAAAAGAGCAGCCCAATATGCCAAATAGAGTTAGGGGATACTAAAATCAAGTAGGTAGAAAAATGTAAATACCTTGGAAGTGTTTTTACAGAAGACGGAAAGTGCGACACAGAGATCCGAAGGCGAATTGGCATGATGAAGGACGCGTTCCAGAAGCTGATTAAAATATCAAGAGACAGGAATCTTTCACTAGAAACAAAAAGGAGAGTACCATAGTGCTATATGATGTCAGTTCTTCAATACGGCACTGAATATTGGACAATATCTTCAAAGACAAACGAAAAATTTGAAGCAGCTGAAATGTGGCTTTACAGAAAAATACTGAGGATATCGTGGACCGTGCATGATGATGTTTTAGAAAGGATGGAAACAAGAAGGAAATTAATATTGAGAATAAGAAAGAGACAACGATAGTTCCTGGGACATGCAATGAAGAAGAGCTTGGAGAACCTGATATTAACAGGCCAGGTAGAGGGGTAAAAGTGACAAAAGACAGCAACAGATAACATATTTAAAGGGCCTGAACAGGTGGATGATAGAACGGGGGTTGCATGGTGTCACAGAAGAAGGTTTACTCAGAGCCACCAGGAATAAGATGTGGAAGGCCGTAATCGCCTACGTCCTGAAGGAACAAGGTTCATATAAGAAGAAGAATTGCCTGATCATTACTACGTGCAGGAAATTCACAGTTGCTTCAAACGGTGTGACACAAATATATATGTATTCTTAAGATAGATAGATAGATAGATAGATAGATAGATAGATAGATAGATAGATAGATTTTTTTTCAAAATGATAATGGATTTATTTTAAAACCGACATTTTATAATGCTTCAAACTTTATCATATTGGATGCAGGCTATTTCCTACAAGAAGAGTAGATTTTCATCCTGAAAATGTTTCAGATACTTTGGCGGATAAATGTAATACTGTGAGCTTAAAGTAAAATTAGAGGGTCTATTTTAATATATGAGTTACCGCTATAATAAGGTTTAAAGTAATAATAAATATGCGTATTTGTGTATGCAAATATATATGCGTATTTGTGTATGCAAATATATATGCGTATTTGTGTATGCTGTGTGTGTGTGTGTGTGTGTGTGTGTGTGTGTGTGTGTGTGTGTGTGTGTGTGTGTGTGTTTCCACCGAAAAGTTTAGATAATTTAATAAATTCATTTCAACGATCTAATCCCTTGGTGAATGGATTACATCTGCCAATCTTGAAGTTGGAGAGGAAATTTTTAAAATTTCCACTGCATGTATTTATCTCTCTCAATCTCTCTCTCTCTCTCTATCTATCTATCTATCTATCTATCCATATATATATATATATATATATATATATATATTAGTAAATATAACTGTTGTCCTACGTTGATGGCACGAATCGGAATTGCATTCATTATGCAATCATCAGGTGTATATTACGTAATAGGCACCTGATGAGTGCATAACACATGAAACTCTGAGTCGTGTCATAGAACAATATGTATATATATATATATATATATATATATATATATATATATATATAAATTTTTTTAACACCTGAATAATAATGCTATATATGTTTGTACCCTCATATGTCTATTTATTAATTCACACACACACACACACACACACACACACACACACATATCTATATATATATATATATATATATATATATGGAAAGTAGGGTAGAGATGTGCGCTTATGTATACCTTCGAAACTTTCTTTATATCGTTTGTATGCTTAATAATTCCTCTGTTCATGGAAATGCAAATTCTTTATAATTTATCCTTGCTCACCTGCTGTTTTCAAAACAAACTGACGAATTTCCATATCAATTTCCAAAAAAGGGAAAATTTGAATTATCTTGAGAAGTGTTTTAAGGTGGAAAGCTATTATTAACAGTAAAACGAAAACAGGAACATGGAAGCATAACGAAAACCACATCTCCATTTAAAAGGAATAATTCTTTAAAATTTCATTCCAACGCAGGTACTTTCTGATCTTAAAGAGAGATATGCTTACAAAATTGCAAGCGAAAAACATGTTCTTTTCAGAGCATTACTAATGTTTCCTAATCGTAAATTTCTTGTAGAGATTTCAATTTTTTTAAAGTAAATCTGATGATTAATATATTTTCTATTCGACAATCTTTTTCTCACATTCGTTACTGTTACGTTACAGTAATCTATTAACAGTAGCATTACTGTGAGTTTTCTGTTGGAGATACACACAACTAATGCCATGCCCATGATCATCAAAACTTATTAAATTATTAATTCTGTTTCCCATATTATCCATACACACTGCACCTCTTTTACGGTAGATGGGTGCAAGATTATTATATTGTATGAAGGTTAATCAAAAAAATTAGAGTGGGTTAAGCAAATTATTCCCAATTAATAAATTACTGGCGTTTATGTTCTAGAAAATATTAATTGATTTTATCAGTCAGTTAAGTGCCTTAAATTATATTCGCTTCGGTGATCAGGTCTTGAAAAACATATGACTACATGGGCAGAAGATATTCCTGCAATATGTTGCCATTACTTTCTGCGGTAGGCTGGTTGCCAATCAGGGCTATAAACTCAACCTTTCCTGCTTTTAATCCATAGCTGGAGGAAAAAGAGACGGATTAATACACTTCGCAAGTGAACTGGAATTCGAACTCGACTCTCCGACTCTCCAAGCCGATATCCACTTAATCGCAACGCGTATTCGAAATAAAATCACGTACCTGCATGCTTTTTATCATTTTTCTGTTTCAGATGCTTTACTTTTGATCATCTTCAGTAATACTTTTCCGATATTCATTTTTAGCATCATTGTTTTGAAGTCATTCATGGTGTCCAACTCGGTCAAGAATGTCTAAACTGTCGACTGTATTTCACTGTTTTCTAACAAAAGTTATTTTTAGTAGTTTTGAGTTATTAAACACTGTAGATCTAGCAAAGGATCATCCTTCATCGAATTTTATTTTTATGGAGAATCACAAGAAATCAACCAAGTAGCAAAATCCAAATTACTTGATGATTTTCAGCTGTGAATGCTGGACAAATTCCTCAAAAATCAAAAAGAGACTTGAAAAAATAAAAATGTGGTTCTACAGAAAGATGATGAGAATACCGTGAGTCGAACATGTGACAACAACGAGATTTTGAAAAGAATAGTAACAAAAAGGTAACTTACACATAATATCAGAAAGAGGCAGTTTAAATTTCTAGGGTACGTAATGAGGGGAAGGAGAGCTTGTAAAATCTGATACTCACGGGACAGATAGAGGGAATGGGGGACAGAGGCACTCAGCCGGTTACATACTTGATAGGCTTCAACAAATGGACAAAATTATTAAAGGCTAAATAGGACAGGAAGACGTGGAGAGAAATAATCACCAAACTCCTGAAGATTTAAGAAACATAAAGAACGAAAAATAATTATTGATCTTTAGGAAACTATTTGCCTGACAGAAACTTTGATGAAAACATTTTCATTAATATCAACCAACAGTAACTCATACTGTTCGGTTAATGAAGGATGAATGTTTCCTTATAAGGTGACAGTTACCAGTTCTTTACATTTATGCAACATTTTCTTGTAAAAGAATTAAAAGTTTCTGCTATTAAAGGAAATGATAAGTCGCGCGATTGAATTATACATTTATAAATCTTGTAATGTTTTTAGTTTAGGCTAACAATATTCTATACTTTTATCTACAGAATCGTATGATGGTTTTTGTTTTTTTATTATTTGAGTATTATTTTGAAGGTTTATTGTAATATTTTGAGAGGATAAACTTCAATATCGCCGCTGGTCGTTTCAAGAAATTCAACTTCGCGACATAAAAACAATTTCTCGGTCATTTGCATCATCGGTTTATAGTTAGATCAAGAAGTCTGTGATTGGTCTAGGCGCAACCAAAAATTTTGTATTATACTCCAATGTATAAAGAAAAGACACACGCATACATTTTCGCTCTTTTCTGCTGTAGGATACATGCGACACGCTGTTCTTTGGCTTAACGAGATAAATCGCCAATTTCTTTACTATAACCTATCAGAACGGGTTATTTTTATCTTTGGCACCTAGTTGAAATAATTGCTAATCCTCCCTGCGTCAGTTTTATATAACTGTGCAAAGCTGAAACTCCCCCTAATTTTCCTCTATACATGTAATAAATGTCATTATCAGCAACAAAGTATCTATTGATCACATTATTATAATCAATGATGATCAGTAATTTAAACTAAGTATATCATTTAAAAGACGAATCTTAGCAGTTATTTTATCGTAAAATGTATTATACTTTAATGTAGTCATCAAAAAATCTTATAGACGTCAATATTCATATTAGAAATATACGATCTTTTTAGTGAATGGGTTTTCCTATTGTCTTACCAAATGATATAAAACAACAGAACATATATTTGGGATTCTTATTGCAATGATACAGATATATGCTGCTGTAGCCTGGTATTGAATTCACTCCCGTATTCTTGCTTTCCTGACGGCTACAACCTCCAGAAATTTAAATGCAAAGTTAATACTCATCTACTAACCACTGGCCTCTAGCTCTCTCCCCTCCCCTGTATAACCTTCCCTTTCTCTCCTCCTATGTATCTGTCATCGCACCTTCTTTCTCAGCTTTCTATTGTTCCTTTCTAACTAGCTTGTACTCCTCACTCTTTTCTAATTAATCTTTTTACATTTATGTAACCCCTGCACAACAGTGGCGTTTCCGCCTTGCTCGGGGTGAAATGATTAAAAAAAAAACAAAAAAAAACTACTCTTTCGGACAAGGCACAGGAACTAACCAATGTCTATATCCGCTGGGTCATTTTTTCTTAAGAAGTGGTGAACAAGTAAACTACAGGGTTTGTGAGAGATAACTCATGACTACCAGAAGAGACTCTACGCAAGGGATGAAGATCATATACCCCAGTGAGTGTAATAAAACTTTCGGTTCGAAATTCCTAATATCTAAAGAAGGCCGGAGCGTACAACGTCCGAAACATCGTACAAATGGCAACAAAGATGAGGACAATAGTCCGAATATTGTAAATACTATATGTATGTATATATATATATATATATATTATTCATTTCATCCCCAGCAAGGTAATAAAATCACACTGGTACAAGGATTTATTGAGTGTTACAAAATATCAGAAAAACTACTATTAGGAGAAAAAGACAATAAAAGAACAAGGTTTAAGAAGAAAAAAGAACATGATTGATATAGCATTTAAATTTTTGAAGAGTAAAAATTTTCTAGGGGAGTAAAATTCTACACAAAGATTTTCGCGTTTCGAAGCTAACCTTGTATTTTGGTTGCCTCTCTTCGGGTGAAAAAGTTGGAATGAAAATTATCTGGTGAAAAAAATCGTTTATTTGTGGTGAATACTTTTTTTATGAGAAACCAAAATACAAGGTTAGCTTCGAAACGCGAAAATTTTTGTGTAGTGATACTATGAATTTATAAACCATTGTAACAACTATTACAATATAACGCTCTACTTTTGTATCAAGCATTCTCTATAAAAGTAAATGCATGAACAGCAGGTTAAAAAACCTACGAGTTCCACAACATTTTACAATATATATATATATATATATATATATATATATATATATATACACAAATAATGATCTGTACCCACAGAATAATTGTAAGTTTTTCCATTGTTGTTCTGTCCTCTATTTTTGACCCCTTTGTAATAAAGCCAATGTACCTCTTGACAAGTGTTGGCTGAAAGGTTCCTCGAGATAATTATGACGTGTATTTTGCTATATATATATATATATATATATATATATACAACAAATACACACAGCGGTCATTATTATAATAGAGAGGATACCGGACAGCATTTTCTTTGTTGATAATGATTGGTTTCGTGGGTAAACGTGTGTTCAAGAACGCATGAATTTAGTTTTATAGATTATAGATTTCTTACACAACTTTGGAAGAATTATAAAGAATCGGAATTTGCAATAGAAACCTTCATCACTATATACATTTTTGAAAACAGGAACATATTCTTGCGTAGAAATACAAAAGATAACAACTTTAGGGTGCCATAATTTTTCCCCCAGTAAGGGATTTATTTCATACAACACGCTTGTTTTTTTCTCAAATAACATACAACGTGAGATGTCTATTTGGTACCACGAGTCATTCTCTATCAGATAACATGAGCTCTTACACAAAACTATTTTTTGCAGCATTTCCATTTCAGATGCGATTTCGAACTAGAAAAGGCTAAGCAAACAACACGAGAAGAACCCAATCAAAACAGCTCAAACAATCGTTGCCGTGTCTAGAGATTAAAGCTATATGTCCACAAATAGAATATATATCTCTTGCCGATTTCGTTGTTAAAAAGGCTTTTTGACGTTTTCATTTTCATTGCCCTATCACTTCAGGGTATAAATGATCGTGACCTTTTCAACATTTTATTATTGGATCTCTTAATAAAGTCCGTATGTTTTCCATTCTCGCACTGCTTGTTCTACCAGGCAGCATGTGTGGTAGGTCACTTACTGTTTCACTTATCTCTGTGGCCTTCAATATATTCTGTAAGTGTCAAATTCGCCAGTCTCAATTTTTCTAATTCTTCTTTTTCTTCTATGTAGCTTTCATGGCTTTCCACTCTCCCTATCCCTGGTGGCTCTTAGCACGCGTTCTCCTGTTACACCATACAACCACCGTTCTGTCATCCACCTGCTCAGGCCAGTCAATTACGTTACTCGCTGTTTTGCTCTTCTCTTTATCTGGCCTGTTAGTATCAGGTTCTCCAAGCCGTCCTTCCCCATTGCATGCCCCAAGGATTTTAGCTGCTCTTCCTGATGCTCAGTATTAATGTCCTTTTCGTTTACATGCTTTCCAAAACCTCACCATTGCTCACATGCTCGATCCATGATATTCGCAGTATCCTTCCATAGAACCACATTTTGTTGCTTCAAGTTTTCCCTTCATCTTTGATGATTTTGTCCAGCATTCACTGGAATATTGAAGAAGTGACATCACACAGAAATCCATTATTCTCTTTTTTGTTTCTAACGAAATTTTGTCTCTATTCTACTCAGCTTCTGAACTCATCCTTCACTATGCCAATTCGCCTTAACCTAAAATTAAAATCGTCGTTATTGTGTCCATATTACTTAAAACATCCTTGTTTCGCACATGTTCAGTCTATGTCATTATAAGTATCCTTCTATACAAGTATTTTCTCCATGTGTGATTATATTGCTCAGCAATTACTGCCATAGGATATAACAGATATTTCACAGCAGTTTAACACCCATGTGTTTGTTTCTCAGAGATTTTCCTGTTTCGCTATACTTTTTATTTTTAAATCATATCACCCTAAGCAAGGCGGTAACGCCACTGATGTGCAGGGGGCTACGTAAGAGTGAAAAGATTAGAAAAGAGAAGGCCGGAAACCACATCCTAAACTGGGAACAAGGGATGAGCCTCTACACCTGTTCAATAGACGTGGGTGGAGTGTGAACCGGGCGATAGATTAGTCTATTTACTCCAATTTTGCTTGATGTTTAAAAAGAACCTTTTGTAATTCCAATGCCCCCATCTTTGTTTGTCATATTTTTTGTCCTCTGTTAAAACACGTTACGAAAACACAGTGCCTTAAATAAGTTTAATCTAAATTCATTTTAAAAGGGTAAAACTGAGACGTTATTATTCCACTATAATATTGAACAATTTGCACTGAGAAAAAATATATAAAATATTGTATTCAGTTAAAAATAAAACAATTTTTGTTTTACCGTAAGTATTGAATAAAAAACTTCTAAGTGATAATGTCAAAAATGCGTTAGGATATTCATTCCACCATAATGCAAGATGTCTGGTTCAGACGCTTCTAAAAAATGTTTGTCACTATCATTTGCTGATGGGAAATGATAACGCTATTTGTGGTTTTTTTTATTTAATTGACACATTATAAGAATAAATAATTTGAAAGGAAAATATTTTAACAATGTTTATTGCTTATTGTAGTATCAAGTTTTAAGCAAAATACACTATTCATCGTATCACAAACAATGCTATATTTTTATTAATGTTAAATATAGAAAAATTATCAATATGCCAGAGTAAATATGCATTATTTTGTTAGTGAATAGGGTCCTTTTTAAGAGACAAAAAACTAAACAAGCGTAATAGATTTTACGACATAAAAGGAATATATTAAGTTTGTTTTAGATGAAGTGTTTTCATTCTCATCCTTTAATTACGTTTGATGTTACACTTTGCAGAATAGGGGTCAAGTAGAATGGAATTACTTGCAGGAAATATCGACGTCTCTTGAAACTGTCATGGCTGCAGAAATTACGGTGTAAGTGACTAGGCAATCATTGCATCGTTCTTCTTGTTTGGAAGTTTGCCGACGTAATCCACATTTTGTCGAGCTAATTTCGTGTCAGATTTGTCGATTCTGCTAATCTGTTTGTGCCTCGGGCAAACAGCGAACAGAGATCGAGATTCCGGATGTGCTAGCTCGGAACGGAAAGGAAGACGATTCCGGTGAATGGAAAGGTTTTTACTTATTCATTCCTTTTAAATATTACAAGAAACTACACTAGATTTCATTGATAAATATCCACAATTCGTACTGCTGAGAACGTTGTCACGACCACGATAGGATTGATTTTAAATTCATCGATTTTCTTTCTCATTTGTCTTGATCTGATGTCTCGTCAGGTAAATCGCAGAAATAGAGGCTTGTTTCTGGTTTTATCACCAAAACAGTTACTGGAGTTCTTCTAAAAGAAAATGGGAAGATCTACTCGCATTCCTTACATTAAAAAAGAGTAAAATAAAAAAGAAACTGTTCTGCTTGTAATATCTAAGAAAATTACGAGACTATATATTCATTTACATTGTTTAAATCGTTCAGACAGTTGTTCTTATATTTGTTGCCATATCCACGAGGTTTCGGCCGTCGTACGCTACGAACTTCATCAGGTGATTAGAAATGTTTAATTGAACCGTTTATTTCGATCACTGAATTCATACACTGATATCTTCGAGGACACGTGGCTCCGTGGGTAAAAACATTGGTAAGATCCAGTGACATGAGCCAAAGAATTGTGAGTTCAATACTTACCTACGGCAAGATTTAGATAGTTGAGTTAAGTTAAATAACTGAGACATCCGAAAATGACGTGATTCATGGAACAAGAACAAACTACAGTAAAATATAGGATTGCAATGAAGTATTTACTTCAAAATTCCATTCATCTTTTTTCCATCACAAATGATCATCTGGAAACGTCGTTAATATCGAAAATAAAATAAGGTCAATAATCTGAACAATGTAAATAATGAGAACAATTATAATACCTCATTGCAGAAACATAAACAATTATTAAAATATCTATGTGTAAAAAAAATATTTATTGAACTCAGGGCTACTTCAAATTAGAGTCAACCGAAACACAGGTATGTTGTTTCAGGTCTATCTTTGAACGTTCGGTTTCTGGCAAAGATTTTAGGGTTTAATTTTGTTCCTTCGTATCTAGTCGTTTTGCGTACATATATATTTTAAAGTTCACGTGTATCTTTGTTTATGTTGGAGGAAAAACGTATCGATATTCTTCGAGGCCAGTTCCAGTATATTTCTTTTCTTCAAGGCCGCCTTCTTGGATAATCTAGGCACTGTTATATTTTTCAGCTCTCTTGATAAACAGGGAGCATAAAACTTTATTTCGTATCACTTAGCGCAAACCCCTAAAATATAGATTAACTACTCTTAAGGTTCAGATTGCAAGTTTAATTCGATTTATTTTTTTCGTAATACTTCATATGAAACACACACTAAAACAATATCCTTATTTAATAACCTTTATGATTAAAATATTCAAAAATATCTTACTTACAGATTATTAAAGTTTGTTTGTTTAATCTGATAGCAATTTATAAAACTGTTTTCAATATTATACTTAGCCGAGTGTCTCCCTGCTGTCAAAATGAGAGCAAAATATTTGAGAGGATTATTAATTGGTTCCTCAGAGGTTACCTCCCTGAGGGTGACGAGACAGAATATATATATATGCATACATTATGTTTTTAATTATGATCAACGAGATGTTTGGTAAATAATCCTAATTAATCCTTGTAATATTAGAAAAATATTACAATTGATCCAACAGAGATTTCAATGTAAGTTTAATTCACAGGGCAGATATTCATTTATTTCATATATAAATTCAAATTTTATTATTTAAGGAATTAGCTCTTTCGACATGTTTACTAGAGATATGCACTTTCCAACCCCAGTCGGCCGTAGAATGAAGAACTTCTATTATACCAGAATTAAAGGTTAGTAAATAAAAGTAAAGGGTAAGGCAATCCAAGAAGAGGAGAGAGGTATGATTGCAGCACACTTCTTTTGAGAGCAAAAGGCAACAGTCTGGCTAAGAGGTCAAGGGTAGCCGGTAGGAATAAAATTAATCGTATCCAAATTTAAATTGTAACCAAAAGAAAAATATAAGCTTTTCATGCCGCGACGTGGGGACTGTCGGAGTTCATAGGTAGACAGCTAGACGCTCTCACACCCTGATTGAGCACTCTGGAAGAATGGTAAACTTTGAAGCTACTCTGGCATGTACGCATTGCTCATTCAGTAATGGATTAGAGCACTCTGGCTATTGGGCGGGTATAATAACAATATACCCGCTAAAATGTCTGCCTTCTTCTACCGAACGCCCATAGCCCAGAGGTAGAATCGCCGACTGACGCCAATTCGGTCGGGTTTCAATCCTGAGTTAAAGGCAATCGGAATCTATCCGTACTCATGAGCTGTGATACAGTGAAACAGATCTGTCTGCGGATGATTATATATAGTATGTGTGAGTGTGTGCATGTATATATATATATATATATATATATATATATATATGTGTGTGTGTGTGTGTGTGTGTGCATCATTCTTCATAATGAGTCGAGTTCTTTCGGTGACTGACGTGTGTATACACCGCTTGTATATAACACGCTAAAATTTTCTTTTTTCTGAATTCATGTGCCTATGGCTTAGGGGTTAGTGACTCCGACTGACAACAAATTGTTCGAGTTTTGATCCCGGCCAGAAGCAAATAGATGTCTAGCCACATTGACGAGCTGTGATACAGTGAAACAGGCTTGCATGTGAATGACCAATGTATATATATACTGACAGAGAGACAGAGACAGAGACAGATACATAAACAGATGGCAGACGCCGTTCGTAAATTTGTAATGTGGTTCTATGACGTCACACCGCGTGAGAGATTGAAATGATAACAGAACCATATATTTAAATGCAATTTAATGTGCTATGAGCAGATTTAAACGTGATTTTATTAAATGTGGGTTGTTTGGATTTAATGTAGATGGCCTCCAATATCTGAAGGTTCTTTTTACTGTGTGTATGTGTGAGGATTATTGTATTGTTGACTGAAATCCGTCTAACATTACCAACATGACTATTTTTTCTAAGAAATGTTGTTTCATTGTAATTTACGAACTGCGTTTGCTGTTTTTGATAACTCTCATCGCTGCTTAGCAATGTTTTATGTCAACACAAGATAAAATCTTCACTGATGGTGGATGTTTTTATGTTAACGTCCTTGTAACCTCTCTGAAGATGTCTCATGTGAGCTGAAAGCTTAGAAACAACTTAATAAAAATTATCCAAATGTTGGAGAATTTTTGTCCTTATTTTTTTAACTGAAATTCAAGCCAAAATACGATGTTTAGAACGGTTCATGATTAAACATAATAGATATTCATTGTCTCTTATATTTAACAGTATATATTTAGAAAATTATCTACTGCCTCGATACACTATATATATATATATATATATATATATATATATATATATTATTGTACAGGTGTAGAGGCTCATCCCTTGTTCCCTGTTCAGGATGTGGTTTCCGGCTTTCTCTTTTCCAATCTTTTCACTTTTCTTTTTTTCTTTTTCATTTTTTTTCTATTGGAGTAGATAGAATAAACTATCGCCCGGTTCACACTCCACCCACGTCTATTGTACAGGTGTAGAGGCTCATTCCTCCTTCCCTGTTCAGGATGTGGTTTCCGGCTTTCTCTTTTCCAATCTTTTCACTCTTATGTAGCCCCCTGCACATCAGTGACGTTACCGCCTTGATCGGGGTGATATGATTAAAAAGTATATGTATGTATGAATGCATATTTATATATATATATATATATATATATATATATATATATATATATATAACAGTCTTTATTATAGTATACAGGATTCAATGGCTGGGTGGGTGCATATCCTAGTCTAGACGTGAGGCACAAACAGTTAATCTAGCTGTACTGAAGAGCTGTGATGCAATGAAACAGGTCTGTCTGCCGATGGTTTATTTATATACGTATATAAATATTTACATTATCGAAGGCATGATTATTGCAAAAAGTTAAAATGATAAGGCAATGTTAAAGAGCAAACACGCGGCAAGGGATTTCGTAAAACTGAATATAAGGTCGTCAGCAAAAAGAGGAGACCAATATGCCAACTGCAAGTTGGAGAATGTAAAATAAAACAAGTAAAAAAATTCAACTACCTGGGAAGTTTTTTGACAGAGGATAGAAAATGCAATACGGAAATCCAAAGACGCATTGCCATGACTAAAAACGCATTTCAGAAGCTAACCAGAGTACTGAACGGCATTAGAAACAAAGAAAAGAGTGCTGGATTGCTATGTAATATCTGACCTTCTGTGTGAAAGTGAAAACTGGACTATTAGGGAGAGGCAGCAGATATTTGGTTTTACATTTATTTTTGATAAAAATTTGTATATATATATATATATATATATATACACAAGTTTTGTTTTATATACATATGTTTTAAATTATTATTAAATTAATACAATTTTGGAGAACAAATTTATATATATATATACATATATATAAGTTTTGTTGTATATATATATATATATATATATGTCTTAAATTATTATTAAATTAATATAATGAATATTATATATATAATTAATAAAATTAATTATATATAATTAAGATTATATATATAAGTAAATTAATTATATATAATTAATTTAGTTAATAAATTAATATTATATATATATTATTTTTTATATATAGATATATTAATTTTTTAAATACATATATATATAATTAAATTTGTTTTTATTTAAAATTTGTATATTTGTATATACATATAGAAAACTATATATATATAAAAAACTGATCATTTAAGTTAACACTCATCGATGCGCAATTATGAGGCCTAATGATTGCGCCGAGCATGAACAGTCTATTGCCTCAGAAAGTTGATTTCAATGTTCACTTTTATATTTACGTACGCTCTGTCTCTGATATTGACCCTCCTTATACTATAAACATAGCACACCTTAAAACTATATATATATATATATATATATATATATATATATATATATATTGCCATCCACAGACAGATCTGTTTCGCCGTATCACAGCTCATCAGTACGGTTAGACTCCGATATATATATATATATATATATATATATATATATACACACACACACAACAGTTTTCATTATAATACAGAAGATGGAAAATAAATTACTTTTTGGTCAGTTTTAAAACTCGTTAGTATTTTATTTGATTTGCCATCGTATATTTTTCCTTCACTTGTTTATTGGTTTTGAAATGACATTGTCGAACGCAAATCGTGTTAAAGAGTTAACAAGAGCATTATCTATGTCCAAGTAGACCATAACTTGCTCGGAGTGTTAAAGTTGTCTATTACGCCAAGGAAAAAAATCTTTCTGGAATAATTGACACAATCATTTGTTCATATTAAATCGTAGCCAATTATTTTGTCATTAAATATTTTGTCTCACATTATAAGCTTACGGTCACCTTACATCGAGACATTGATTCCCAAACACTCACTGTTAAGCGCACATAGAACCTAGTCAGTAGTTTGATGGATGACTTCAGTGGAAAACTGCAAGCTTCGACGTACTGGTGGTGTAACAGGAGAGCTACGTTCGAATTTCAATCGGCTTCGTTATATTCACTTATACTTAGATATGTTTCCTCTTCATTGCTATAAGTTAATTAGAAAGACTTGTATCATCAAATCGTTATTATAAAACAGGCTTAAAATGTAAAACACTAAAATGGCTTTAAATAAACTACAAAGGATTCATAAAAATGAATGAATAAATCAATCTAATATTATCGGCTAAATTGCTTGTTACCACCCATTAGCATGGTACAGGCTTGCCTCCCAGAGAGTAAAACACTACGCCTCCTTGGCCTTACACTCTCGGCGGACCTCAAATGGAATGACTATATCGAATCCATTGCCAAATCCGCCGCTATGAAAGTCGGTCCTTTGTGCAGGGCCCGGAAGTTTTTCCCGTCTGAATCTATCCTGCACATATATAAATCTACCATCCGCCGGTGTATTGAATACTGCTGCCACATCTGGACGGGTGCCCCTGCTACTCTCCTCGGGCTTCTTGACAAAATATCAACGGAGAATCTGTAACGTGATCGATACTGACTTGGCAGACCGGCTGCAACCACTGTCTCATCGGCGTGACGTGGCTTCCCCGTGTTTCTTCTATAAATACTTTCACGGCTTCTGCTCCGATGAACTTAGATCATCGGTGCCACCTAGTTACGAATTTACACGAGACACTAGATTAGCAACTAGGTCCCGCCCTTTTACAGTAAAACAGATAAGATGCAACCTGGTATTTCTACTCCAACAGATTCTTTTCTCGCGCTTCCCGCCTGTGGAATTCCCTTCCACATGTCTGCTTTTCCGACAGCTACAATCTCCAGGAGTTTAAATGTAAGGTCAATAGACACCTCCTATCACACTAACTTGCATCTATTCTCCCAACACTGTCACCATCTACCCAACCCTCATTCTCGGTATCCTTACCGTCTATCACCCTCCTCCTCCTGATATTTCCTATATCTAACCATCCTTTCTCACCACTTTCCCCTTTATGTAACCCGCTGCACAATAATGGCAGTGAAATGCCCTGCTCGCGGTGAAACGATTATAAAAAAGAAAAGAAAAAAAAGAACGATACCTGCTGCGTTCTCTATCATCCATGTTGCCCCAAGGTACAACATAAAATATTATCAATCAAAAGAACAATTTCTTTTTGTTATTTTTTTTTATTATGAGTAGATGGTGAAAACTTAGATTCTAATAGGTAGTAAAAGGAATGATGTCAGAAGAACGCATGTCGCACGTTATCTTGGCGTCTCGTCACGGGTCGCTCAACCTGGTGTTGTATACCCATTTCGACGAGTATATACTTCTTCTGGGAATGTGCGATGGTGACTACGACGAAGATAATGCCTTCAACCACTTCAATGGCGAAAAAATTGCTTTTTCGTCGAAAACAAACTGCAACCAAAATATTGGTGTATTTTTTCATAAATGTCGATACACAATTTTCGTTAAACCTCGGCGGGAATCCACTCGAACCGAATATGTTTTTGTTTTTTTGTTACTGATAAATGACGAAATAAACGAAATAAACTGGACCACAAAGTGAATCAAATTATGGACAGCAACACTTCATTTATAAATAAAGTAGTCGATTGTATCTTTATTCCGTTCTTCTTCTCTGGGCTGACTTGGTCGGATCGGAATACACGCACAAGCCAGAAGTCCGGTTCCTTCTTTCCTCAAATCAGTTTGAGTATCAAACTGTTAAACGATCTCTACGTGAACACTGACTTCACTGATATTGTTAACTCTTTGAAACCTGGTATTTTCGGTGCATTCGGTCTCGGGCGCTGAACTTTTGACCCTGGCACGTCAAAACAAAATCTGCCAAACACTTAAGTTACCTAATGCAAAATTCATATCTTGGCAAAAGTCTATCATTTTCCCAGGCAATTATGAATAACCCCCGGCATTATTCGACACTGACCAAGGTATTATACAACACTAAGTGTGAGATCTGTATAAACCATTCGGAATTCTTGCGCTCCCTGTTGAATCCGCGCAGTTTTTTACTTATATCAAAAGTCTGGAAAAAAGCAATCCGTTACTGTTAGAATACCACACCCACGAGACACTCCGGCCAATCGCTGATAATTCTGGACCTGGCTTTTTCATACTGCAACATTCTTAATTTAAGCGTTTTATTATTTTTAAATTGTTGGATATACTGACCTGATAATAAGTTATGCATAGATTGAGATAAGTTCGAAAGATACAATCCAAAAAAATATGTGACTTGTGAAAACATATGATTCCGAACTCAAAGATTGTTTAGTGTGTGGTATGTGCAGTTTGAGAACTGGTTTGTCGATGAAACAAAAGTAGTGATCGATTTATTTTTCTTAAGAAAATATTTTCTCTTCCAATACGTCGTCTAAAAGACTCGACTGATTTACTTTTGTTCTTTATGCTGCAAGTTCACCTACTTTATTTCTTCAATTAAATGCTTTTCATTATTCTTAGATTCTCCTGTGTCTTTATTCTTCTTAGCTTTGTAGTAGATGCGGCTAACTAGCAGACGGTGTTAAAAATTCTAATAGAGAGATTGAGAACTTTCAAAGTAAATTAACTCAACATTTGTCAAAAGAAATGGATTCAATATTTTCAAAGGAAATGAATTGAACACGCGGAGATTTTCTACGTCCATTTTTTATTATTTAAATAACAATATACTTAAAAAGAAAAGGAATTATAAATTATATTTCTGTGCATATAGTTAAAAAAAGAAAATGTTGTGTTAATAGCCATGTAGAGAAAGAGAGAGAGCGTGTGTGTGTGTGTGTGTGTGTGTGTGTGTGTGTGTGTGTGTGTGTGTGCGCGCGCGTCTTTGATGGTGGATGTTTTTATGCTAACATCCCTGTAAACTTTCTGAAGATGGCGCATGTGAGCCGAAAGCTTAGAACCAACTTAATAAAAAGTTATCCAAATGTTGGAGAGTTTTGTCCTTATTTTCACCTAAAATTAAAGCCGAAATACAATGTTTAGTACGGCTCATGATTAAACAAAATAGACATTCAATGTCTGTTATATTTAACAGTATATGTTTAGAAAATCATTTGCTGCCTCGATACACTATATATATATATATATATATATATATATATATATATATATATCAACTTATGCCGTACCACTACTGCCTAAATTGTTGGAGAGATCAGCCAATTACACTACAATGGTTTCAACCTTTTCAGTTTCGGCAGGTAGAAAATATTATGCTAATAGCCGTGTAGAAAGTGAGAGAGAGCGTGTGTGTGTGTGTGTGTGTGCGTGTGTTAGTGTGTGTGTGTGTGTGTGTGTGTGTGCGTGTGCTAGTGTGTGTGTGTGTGTGTGTGTGTGTGTGTGCAAGCAGGCACACACTGGAGCACTGTGCACTATGTGTTGGTGTGAGATTAAGGAGTCGGTTTCCTTTGGGATACAAATCATCTCCAGCGAAGCTTAATGAACACATTTTCTACCTACCGTAATTTGGGACTAAGTGACTTAATGGAGTAGATACACTATTTTTATAGTCCCGGATAATATGACACCGTTCAGACAAGGCGGTGTAATCGCAGAACCTAAAATATACACTTCTTCTTCTTCTTCTTCTTCTTCTATGCGCCTTGTCCCTTCAGGACGTAGGCGATCATGGCTCTCCACGTCTCCCTATCCCTTGTGGCTCTTAGTATGTTTGCTCCTGTTGCTCCTGGCAACCCCCGTTCCGTCATCCACCTGATCAGTCCCTGCAAATATGTTATCCAAATATACACTACCGGTCATTATTTTTATTTCACCCCATTTTTTTAAGAAACGATATATTTCATGCAATGTTTAGTATAAGCTAATGGATAATTCTAAATGAAAATAGAATGGTTGTTTTGTTATTATCACTTTGCAAAAAATTACTAGGCATGGAAACAAAGATGAAATCATCCGATTCACCCTAATTTTTTTTCATTCTTTCATTGATGAAACTGCAAAAAGTAATTATTAAATATTCATAAATTAATTTGACGCACATGTTATTGTGCTGTATTAACAAAAGAACCATTCTATTTTCATTTAAAATTATTAACTTGGCAATAAATAATAAAAAATGGTATGAAATACATCTTTTTTTTAAACACTGGGGTTGCCTTATAATTATGGTCGCTAGTGTGTATGTTTAAGAATTGAATATCTTCTCAATTGATGCACAACCAACAAATAATTGTCTATACTTCAAAGTCACATTTTCCTAGTTAATCGGTTATTCAAAAATACAACGTTATTGTCATAAGCTATTTAAATAAAATTTACAAATTAAATTGAATTTAACAGAAGAAATTTAGTGTATTTCTCGTGGCGAAAATGGTAATGCCAGAGACCATGCCAGATGATCCCTCAGTGTGTAATATCTTTGAGTTTCTTTGGAAGCAAAAAATGTTTTCGACTTTGCATTGTTTATTATTAAGACACGAGAGTAAATAGGCGCAAAATACTTTGAGAAATTTTAGAATATAAAAGTTCAAGGGAGTAATGACTTACTAATATTTAAGAAGAGGTTATCATAGAAATTTTACATACTTAAAAAATCCTGCACTTATAAACTGGTAATTGTTAATTTTGCTAGTTATACGAATTGATAGTATACCAAAATATTTGGTACATAATGATAAATACAGGTGGGGGATACCAGAATCAAGCAGGTACAGAAATTTAGGTACCTAGGAAGTGTTCTAACAGGAGATGGAAAGTGCGACACAGAGATCCGAAGGCGAATTAGCATAGCAAAAGTCGAGTTCCAGAAGCTAAGTAAAGTACTAACACACAAGAAAATTTCACTAGAAACAAGTACTAGATTGCTATGTGAAGTCAGTTCTTCAATAAGGCAGTGAATGCTAGACAATATCATCGAAAATGAGGAAAAAACTTGAAGCAGCGGAAATGTGGTTTTATAGAGGGATGTTGCGGATATCCTGGACCGAGCATGTGAACAATGATGAGGTGTTGGAAAGAATGGCAACGAAAAGAAAATTAATAGTGAGCATCAGAAAGAGAGAACTGAAGTTCCTGGGACACGCAATGAGGAAGGAGGGCTTGGAGAACCTGATACTAACAGGCCAGATAGAAGGAAAAAGAGACAGCGGAAGGCAGCGGATAATGTATTTGAAGGGTCTGGATGACGGAACGAGTGTTGCGAGGTGTAACAAGAGAAAACATACTAAGAGCCACCGGGGATAGGGAGACGTGGAGAACCATGATCGCTTACGTCCTGAAAGGACAGGGCACCTCAAAGCAGAAGAACAAACCCTCCCCTTGCTACCCAGAAGACGATTTTAATTGATCAGTTATTGAATCTAGACGAAGTTTCAAGGTAACTTCTGAAATTGTACAGTAGGATATTAAAAGTATGTTAGTTGGAGTGATTTTATTAGTTCAGTACATTCCATAAGAACTCAACTGAGTATTTGCCTACGTATAAAGCTGGAACTAACCACACTCAGTGCATTTTGTGCTATCATTACATTTTTAGATAGCAGTATTCTATTCGTCATGGTTTAGAATATTGCTGCTACATATGGTTCGCTGCCACTGTTAATTACCTTGAGTTTCTTCTTAAGATCTAAAAAACAATGAGCCATGTTATTAGTTCTGATCTAACGGCTCGGCTTATTAAATTTCCCCCGACATAAGTTTGCTTCTCTGTGTTATTTCTATAAAAAACTTTCATGGTAATTATTCTGATAAGCCCTCACTATGTGCCTAGAATCTTTTAATCTAAGCACAGTAGTATACTGACTTCGTGATCTCATCAATATACTGCTGAGTTGGTTAGATATAGCCGTAAATCTTATGCTAACAGTTTCTTTCTTCGCATTTCTTGCTTGTAGAGCTTCCTTCTTCCATGCTTTTCAGCCAACTGTAATAGTCAAAAAATCAAATGTAATATTAATCGCTATCTACTCTCTTTCTGTATACTCTTTCATCTTCTTAAACATTGATTATTAATGTTTCTGTTCCGAATTCATGAAAACTCTGCATCTTTGTATCTTAGTGGCTTTACTACATTTCATGGGGTGAAACCAATTTTTTTAAAAAGCTATATTTTCGATATATAATTAAAGCAAATATAAGCACTTTTAGAAATGTATTTTATTATCTTTTTACCTTTAAGACATTCACGTTTGTGTAATCTTTTCCCGCTGTTTCAGAAATAAATATGGACACTGTAACACTCATGACTTCATAGGCAACAATGATCGATTGATTTGGCTGGAATACAGTTCTTCCTTCATAGTGATAAACATTTATCTGCAATATGTATCGCAGTAGTTTTTTCTTCTCCTGGCTTGGGACTGACGGAAAATCTTCTATTCCCCGCTGGCATCGATAAATTTTGGCTGGCCAATGATTTTGCGACTCTTGAGGATTATCCTCCCAAGACTATCACTACAACTGAAATCATCTATAAGTAATGCAGCTGTTTAGTGAAACCGTGTCATTTCGGAAATGCCGTCAGGTGAAAACCTGCCTTTTCGGAAATGCCGTCTTAAAACTAACGTTTCGGAAATGCAAATGACTTGATTTTCTGACTATAACAATTTGGCTTTTACAAAAAAAGTTCGCTTACATCTGGAAGCAAGGCTTCTGATCGTGTGGTTTTAAGGAGCGTGGAACCACACCTTAATTGCTGTTGGACATATAACCACCCTGGAAGAGTCTCAGCTATGAAAAAATAGTTACCTTCCAAACGGTGTCAAACACTGTCAAAAAATAAAAATAATAATACATTTTTGAAAACAAATTATTATAGTAATACATTATTATTACATTTTTGAAAAACAAATTAGTATCAGCAATACATTTTAAAGAATAATATATATAAAAAGTACAATTTTGAAAAAAACTATTACCAGCAATACATTTTTGAAGAATAATATATTATCAGCAAAATATTTTTGAAAACGTAATATATATTCAACAATACACTTTTGAAGAAAAAATATTACCATTAATACGTTTTTGAAAATACGTACTAGTAATACATTTAACTGTCTTAGACCCCTTTACAAAAATACGTGAAACCGGATGTACAAACTGATTTCCTACAAAGAATGTATATTCTATTCATACAAATCTATTGTAAAGGTTTTGTCGGCATTAAACAAACCATTGCAACTGATATACCAAAATACAAAATAAACGAAACTAAACCAAAAGTTTCCCTAATTTTCTTGCCGATAATTGAAAGATTCCGCATATAAAAATGAAGTACTCGAAGACGCAATAGATTAGCACGACAGATGTCTTCTAGAGACAAAGAAAAGTGAAAAAAATATAGGAGAGTGTGATGAGAAACAAAAAACAAGAGTATTAAACCTCGATGTATTAACAATCATGCTAGATAACAATGAATGCTGGAGAATTTCCTGACATAAGATGAGACTTTTTTTTTAATCCTTTTACGCCAAGCAAGGCATTCCACTGCCACTATTGCGCAGGGGGTTACATAGGGAATAGTGATGAGAAAGAGTGGTTAGATATATAGGAAATGTCGGGAGGAAGGTGATAGACGGGTTAGGATACCGATGATGGTAGTTGGGTATATGGGAAGAGTGTCTGAGAGAATGGATGCGAGTTAGTGTGATAAGAGGTGTCTATTGACCTTACATTTAAATACCTGGAGATAGTAACTGTCGGGGAAGCAAGTATATGGAAGGGAATTCCACAGGCGGGAATTGCGAGAAAAGAAGCTATTAAAGTAGAAATTGCTGTTACATTTTATGTTTCACTGTAAAAGAGTGGGACCTAGCTGCTAATCTAGTATCTCGTGCAAATTCATACCTAGGTGACACCAGTGATCAAAGTTCATCGGAGCAGAAGCCTTGAAAGTATTTATAGAAAAGGCCCAGTGAAGCCACATCACATCGGTGAGAGAGTGACTGTAGCCGGGCTGCTAAGTCGGTATCAATCACATTACAGATGCTCTGTTGTATTTTGTCAAGAACCCCGAGGAAAACAGGAGGGGCACCCGACAATATGTGGCAGCAGTATTCAATCCACGCGTGGATGGTAGATTTATATATGTGCAGGATATACTCAGACGGGAAAAACTTCCGGGCCCTGCACAGAGAACAGACTTTCATAGCAGCGGATTTAGCAATGGAATCGATATAGTCATTCCACTTAAGGTCCGCTGAGAGTGTGAGGCCAAAATGGCGTAGTGTTTTACTCTCAGGAAGGCTAGCCTGTTCCATGCTAATGGGAGGTAGAAGCCATTGTCTATGATGGTTAATTGATAGCAGTTTCGTTTTGAAAGCATTAAAATGTATGAGCCATTTCTTACCCCATTCCACCACGGATTGAAGGTCCTTCTCAAGCTCGGGAGCGAAGTTTCTTTTGCTGGCCACACCAGATTTTTGATCGAGTAAAATGTGGTGTCGTCGGTGTACATGCCTACGTGTAATCTTATAGCATCGGGGAGATCGTTAATGTAGATCAGAAAGAGCGTACGACCTAGGATAGAGCCTTGAGGAACACCCGCGTTCCTAGTAGTTTTGGAAAGCATGTCGGTTTAATACTACCTTCAATGTGTGATCAGAGAGGAATGACTGGATTAGGTCAAACAAATGTCCAGTTATACCATAGCTTCGCAGTTTGCGTAGAAGACCAGCATGCCATAATGTCAAACACTTTGGAAATATCCAAGGAGCAGAAAAACAACATAGAAGTTTTAAGGAATATCAAAACAAAAAGGCCACTTATATTTCGTATCCGAATGTGACAATTAAACATTCTGGGAGATATAATAATGAAAATATAATTTAAAAAATTGACACTCATAAGACATATTGAAGAAAGCAGATTATAGGGAAGCAGTTTGCAACCAATCTAACATTTTCTGTATATGTTTTGTGGGTTGCGGGTGAGGGTCCGCAGAAAATAATGAACAACCAAACAGATATGAAGATAGAAATGTAGGTTATACTGAACGTAATATACAAACTTGAACGCAGGTTAGTAAATCTAGGACTAATATTAGTAAGAAATAAATATATATAAGCCTTGAAGTGAAGTGTTTGAAAATAGTATATCCGTGTGTATTATTCTAGCTGAGCGGAGCTCAGAACTAGTCTGACTTCTGGTGCGGTAGTCTCTGTGTAACTTCGGTATCTCTCGGTAACTTATGTTTCAGTTCCGGTACTCTCCGTTAAATCTAACTGATCTCTACGAATACTCTCTACTCTATGGCAGCTACTGTATCTCTCTATGGCAGTAGTATATGTATACTCATTCGAGTCCATTATCATATACAAAGAGGAGATCCCACAACAATATGCATGGAAGAATAGGGTAATGTAAAAGTAAAGAAAGTCAAACATTGCTAAAAGCTACAAAGAATCAAAGGTTCGGTGAACTATGATAGCCCAATTCTCAAAAGATGTGTCACACAGGAAGAGTCGAGACCAGAAGTTCATTTCAGAGTTATGTAATTATCTCTGATTTTTATATGAACAATTCGTAAGTAATTGTAACTGCCAACCCCATTACATACCTTAATGCTCTCCACGTAACTCAAATTTTCAGACTTCCCAACGCACGGATTTGCACTCGAATATTTTTTAAGCTTCGTCCGTAATAATGTAACGAGCGAAAAGTGCTCAACTAATATCAATGAACATCATTTTCATAATGACAATGTACTATTATTTTGGTGAATATTTATGAAGACTATATAACCATATTTAGGAACCTCCAAAAACCTGGATTACTAGAATCTAACAGCTTATATCTTCTCTGACTGAGCTCAGGGGACAGTATGTAATATCCAATAACACCAAAAGTAAGTTAGTGTTCCTCCATAAACCTCCAGCAAATACTGATCTTGCACGTATCATAATGGATGAGGGATCTCCTGATAAGACTCTTTACATTGGACGCTTATTGGGACTCAAACTAATGGGATCGATTATAATTGTCTAAATTAAAAAATGAAACTTGTTAGGGGAGGAGATAAACTGATTTTTTCTTTCAAAATAATTTTGAATATTCTCTATTTCTAAGTTATTGAAGAAATATTAAGTCTGAAAACAATGAACCACTTCCCCGAAAACACTTTATCGATATCGTTGTATTTGCTTTAGGTCTTGTCCAGATAAAATAATTGAGATCGTAATGAGAGTGATTTTTTTATTCATTGCTCTTTTAAATTCCGTAAAGCTATTTTAATATCTGCATGATCCATTTTATTTTCTTAATCAAAATAAAAGTTATAAATTGAAAAAAAAAACACATGAGAATATTTAAGGAAATGAATTAATGCATCACAACAGATATGTTTGCAGAAAACAAGCAAGTAATTTCCACAACGCCTACTTACATTGTCGTTTGATTGTCTTCCTTTTTGGTTTGGCTTTTTATTCACTACTTTTTTTTTTATTATTAACGGTTCTTGCTGTTATTACTACCATAATGTCAAGAAGAAATGAATCATTTTCTTCTAATTTCAAGCCGGAGGATATAAAACTTCTGTTATTTTTCTTTACTTTCCAAATTGTCTTCTAATCTGTGTTCATTATTTTTCGTTCATTTTTCTAAGATCCATTTATTTGACATTTTTTAGCCTTTCATATAAATCCCCTGGCGTTTTATTTCATTTTGAAAATTAAAATTTCTGATTACAATATTATTGTTTTTAGATGTTGTTTTTACATTGTGATTGTTATATTGAATTACTTTACTATCGGTAGAAAATAACATTTGATAACCTGTCTTTTCGACGTACAGGTATAATACTTTATACACAGAAAAATAAAATGGCGCTACTGTAGTCCAAATTGATGTCTTCCTTTTCCCATCTCAAATCTATCAAATCTCATGATAATATGTTTTATAATTTAGGATGATAATCCAGAACATATATTAAGAGTAAACCCCCTGATAAAGAGAGAAAAAAGGAATTAAATATATGAAATAGGGGAGTAAAAACTGACCAGCTTCTCTCATATTTTAAATCTCTACAATAATGCTATCAACCTAGGATATAATATCAATGAAAACAAACCTTAGTATTATATACGTTATACCAGGCCGCTGTGGCATTCGGGCTTCATCTTACGTGTGTCGATACGAGTAACTTACAGGGAATTTTAAACTGAACCCTTTATTTAATCAACGAGGGTCGATTTTTCTTATTGTTTTTGTCTTCTTCTATGTGCCTTGTTCTTTCAGGACGTAAGCGATCATGGCTTTCCACGTCTCCTTATCCCTGGTGGCTTTTAACACGATTTCTCCTGTTACACCACGCAATACTCGTTCTGTCATCCAACTGCTCCGGCCAGTCAAGTACGATACACGATGCTTTTTTCCGTCTTTTTTCCCTCTATCTGGCCTGTTAGTATCAGGTTCTCCAAGCCCTCCTTCCTCATTGCATGTCCCAGGAACTTTAGATGTCTCTTCCTGATGCTCAGTATTAATTTCCTTTTCGTTTCCATCTTCTCCAAAACCTCATCATTGCTTACATGTTCGGTCCAGGGTACCTTCAGCATCCCTCTCTAGAACCTGATTTTGGTTGCTTCAAGTGTTTACTTCATCTTTCATGAGATCGTTCAACTTTTGCTGTTATAATGAAGGACAGACATCACATAACAACCTAGTACCAACTTTCTTGTCTCCAGTGAAATATTCCTTTCTCTCAATATTCTGATCAGCTTTTGTAATACATCCTTGACCATGCCAATACGCCTTCGGATCTCGGTTGCGTAATAACAGTCTTCTTTTAGAAGATTTCCCAGGCATTTAATTTTCTGTACCTGTTTGATTTTACTATCCCCGGGCTGTAGATGGCATTTTGACGTCGCCAAATTCATCAAACAACTCCTTAATCTATTAGGTTATTGTTGAATGTGGCAAGTTTGAGCCCCTTACACCTAACCATCATGCTATTGAACGCTGTTGTTACTTCTTAACACGCTTGACAGCAACCAGTGAAGCTTCTCTTTTGTTACAGCTGCTTTTGAAACCTGACGTCATTGTTTTTCTTTTAAACTCTCCAGTGTATTTCTCTGTTCAGTATTTTCACTTCTTTCCACAGGGAATTATGGCTACCTACTTCCCTCTATACATAGGCAGTCATGCCTAATTTATTGTCTTGCCTCTCACATCGTCTTTTTGATATTCATCCAGCTTTACTTTTAGTAGACAGCTGCATTAACCTTAGTAATGTTTGCAACATATGAAATGAAGGTAGTACATTCTGTTTTTGTTCGTTTATTTCTTTTTCTAAGGGAAATAATGTTAATAATTAGTCCCAGAAATTAATGCATAAACAATCATCTAAACTTATTTATAAATGGAACTTTGTCTCTCTCTCTCTCTCTCTCTCTCTCTCTCTCTCTCTATCTCTCTATCTATCTATCTATCTATCTCTGTCTCTGTGTGTGTATGTGTGTGTGTGTCCGTTACCTATTGACTCCGAAGGAGCTTAACCGATATTTTTGAAAATTTACTCAGTTGTACTATAAGGGTCTGCGAGTGTTATTAGCTAGGTTTTGTGTCGAGGTACCCCCGATAAATATCGAAAATCGATAATCCAAAAAATCGGGTTATAGAAGGAGTAGTTGATACATTCATAGACAATGACATAAAAAACGATATTCAAAAGTTTCAAGCTTGCAGTTCTTACAATAGTGCAGAAATCAATTATATATATATATATATATATATATATATATATATATATATATAAGGCAAGATGTTTGTGTGTGTGTCTGTTTATCTGCCTGTATGTTTGTATTTTTCAGCTCTTTTATTTTACTTTTTGATTCGGGTTTGGCTCTAAGTAGGTATAATTGTAGTTTTTCGTCTCAGCCACAATACCATTTCCTCGGAGGATGTATTTAGCCTTTAAAATTCATTTTACGATGAAAAAACCTATTTGATATGGATATCAGGAAATGAAAATTTGACTTACATCTATTCATTTTTCTTTTCAGGTTACGCTTTAACTGGAAACAACTATTGCTTTTTAGTATTTCGTGCCAATGTCTAAAGAGTCTGAGCTCCAGGATCATGGATTAGTTTTAAAGCTTTCATTACACCCGAGCAACGCCGGGTTATACTGCTAGTAGCAAGATAAGACACTGTGTTCATAGGAAATACAGAAATAACACTACAAAATCTTCTAGGCAAGTATTTAAGGAAAAACGAAATAAATTGTAAGCAGATTGAATAAATTGTTGTTTCCAAAAGTGAAATATAAACATTAGAAATTGGAGGTACCAAAATCAAGCAAGAAGAAAAGTTTAGATATATGGAGATTTGTTATATTCTGAATAAGATTTTAATAACAGCGCTACTGTATAGCAGAGAATAGTGTACAAATGCTATTCTGCAAAGTGATGCTGAGACCAAAATGGGCGGAACGTGTAGACAACGATGAAGTTTTATAGAAAATGGCAAGAAAATCGACACTTTTCTAAGAAATAACTGAAATTTTTGTGACGTCTAATGAGAAAAGAAGGTTAAGAATAATTGGCACTCACATGCCATAGGTTTGAGGAACAGGGACAGACAGGGATTAACAATTCTATCAATCTTTTGTAAATAGATATTAGAACCAGAACTGTGATCTTAGTACAAAGACTAACGATGTAAATTTTAGAAAGGATAAGATTGACATCATCGCGAAATATACAAAACACAGGAGGAAAGAATATTTCATCACTTTGTCCAAAAGCGATATTTTCAAATCCTTCTTTAGACTTAAATTTATCGTATTAGATTTGAAACTCTGTTCCTTGCGAGACTGTGAGTGAGGATCGTTCGCAAATTACATTTTCGTGAAACTTATACACATAGTATTACAATAGCGAAAGAATATTTTTAAAATGTAGATGAGTCTGATTGATTTTGAATTATTAATCCCCATTTTCTCAAACCAGCTAAATACCTATTAATCGACTTCAAATTAGTACCAATGTTTTATATTAGCAAGGTGCGATCCTAAATGCTTTTCGAACCCATTTACAACTAGAATGCGACAATTCTGCACAATTCCGCTTTTGTTGAATCTTTAATTAAAACACAAAAATGAAAAATGAATAATGGATAGACAATTAACAAGAGAAGAAACAGCCACGAAATAAAAAATAAATTAACTGATTTATGCATGATGCCATTTTTGCACAAAATTTGATATCTTCAGAAATGGTAAAATTAATATTGGAAACTTACCGTCCAGGATTCATTTTAGATCCAATCTTAAAACCTAACTATTTAGGACAATATGAAAATGAGTATGCTGATATATTGTTCTACAGAAGTGTGATGAGACTACCATCAACTTGACTTATCAGTAAAGAAAACGTTTAGAGAAAAAAAGGAAATAAATATGTTTTTATAAGAACGTTTATTCCAAAATCTTTCATTAAAGACAAATATGACAGTTAATCCCGGACAATAGATGACATTTGCAAATATTTTGAGGAAAGAAAAAGTTGTTTTTATTATGGTGCTCTGGTTATAAGTCACATGCGTGACTTCCAAAGAAAAGATTACGACAGCTAGTCTTGCCTTGCGCATTGTCGAGTTCTCTACCTTAGGGTGAAGAGTAATAACCCAGTCAAGACTCCGCCGAAGGGTAGAGTCTCGTCTGGGGAAAATTAGACAATTAATGTTTGCCTGGAAAATATGGCCGGAATAGCCCACATGAAAAGGCCTTGTGCCACCTTTTGCATTAAGTTGGAAGACAATTGAATACCGCAGTTAACGGAAGCAGTTAACAAAGCAATGGACGACAGCTACTAGTCAGGCAATAAGCAGCGTAATAATACCTTCGGATTATTTATTTATATGTTACTTATAATTAACAGTTTAAATATCTTGTTTCTTGTTATACTAATACACTGTTTTTAACCTACCTTCATTTCCCGTGTCTTTCTTCTGGCACAAAATGGTTACAACAACATTGCGGTGAAGTTTTGCCACAGTTTTACAGAATAATAATGAGTATACCATGGACTGAACATGAGTTTAGCAAAGAAATTTAGCAGAAATCGATGATAAAAGACCCCATTCACTATGAATCAGAAAGAGAATCTTGAATATCTGAGGAAAGTAATGAAGATATTGCAAATACCCTTTGGAAACCTATTAATCTGTCTCGTCTCTCTTTAGCTATAGGTTGAATGACAAGACAGATTAGGCTCTGGAGCCTTGGAAATCAGACTACCGCATAAAGTAACGGCAATCTACTGTGAGAAAAAATATTCTGCCCTGTCAGATACGCTTCTTTAAAACACGATCACCCAAGTGACTGAATGAGGATAGAGAGATTAGAAAATTTGACATTAAGAGAATATATAGCTGGAAAGAAAGACAGGGGAAAGAGTTTGACATGTAGAATTCATAAATATTTAGTAAAATAAGGATTTAAAAAGATAACATCTTAGACAGAGAGCTAGAAAGGATCAAAGATTGTGGTGAGCTATGACTGCTTACGCTCAGAAGTGACACGGTATACAGAAAAACAACAATGTTAGTAACGTCTGATAAAAATATAAAACTAACGTTTACATACGTATTTTTTCGTTTCCCGACTTCGTCTATTTGCCATAGATAATATATATATATATATATATATATATATATATATATATATATATATTAGTCATCCACATACAAGCCTGTTTCGCTGCATCACAGTCATCAGTGTGGCTAGACGCTGTGTATACACACGTCAGTCACCGAGAGAACTCACTTCATTTCTGAAGAGTCACGCATATAGCAGAAGTGGACTGTTTTTAAAATTTTCTTCTCCAGAGAGTTCAAACGTAATGAGAGCATAATATATATATATATATATATATATATATATATATATATATATATATAATATTAACTAAAGCAACAACAATACCAATAGTAAAACTATTATTAATCAAGCTATAATTTAAATCGTCTTGTATAACCCACCGAGAACAAGATCGGAGTGAAAATAAGGGGAAGCAAAAAAAGAAACAAACGAAGTACGTGAACAAAAAGTCAAGCACTCGGAGGAAAGAAAAAAAAACCCAAGATGAAAACCCTAACACTAAAGCGCTCAATACCAAAGTAGAGCAAACAAAGAGAGAAAATGTAAGCTAGAGGCAACAACCGACCACGGTTTCGCCTAACGGCTCGTCAGGGAAATTGCCTAATTTCCCTGACGAGCCGTTAGGCGAAATCGTGGTCTGTTGTTGCCTCTAGCTTACATTTTCTGTTTATATATATATATATATATATATATATATATATATATATATATATATTTTTTTTTTTTTTAAATCATTTCACCCCGAGCAAGGCAGAAACGCCACTGATGTGCAGGAGGTTACATAAATGTAGAAAGATTAATTAGAAAAGAGTGAGGAGTACAAGCTAGTTAGAAAGGAACAATAGAAAACTGAGAAAGCAGGTGCAATGACAGGTACATGGGCGGAGAGAAAGGGAAGGTTATACAGGGGAGGGGAGAGAGCTAGAGGCCAGTGGTTAGTAGGTGAGTATTAACTTTGCTTTTAAATTTCTGGAGGTCGTAGCCGTCAGGAAAGCAAGAATACGGGAGTGAGTTCCACAGGCGGGAAGTGCGAGAGAGGAAGCTGCAGGAGTAGAATTGTCGTCTGCGTTTGGCTAACCTGACTGTGAATGGGTGGGACCCAGTTGCCAGTCTGGTTGAACGGGTAAACACCTGTTGAGGAGGCATCAGTGACTTAAGCTCATCCGAGCAGAAGCCATGAAAGTATTTATAGAAGAGACAGAGGGAGGCCACATTTCGACGATGGGAAAGTGGCTGCAGACGAGTCGCCAGATCAGTACCTATCACATTACAGACTCTCCTTTGGAGCTTGTCAAGAACACTGAGGAGAACGGCAGGGGCACCTGACCATAAATGGCAGCAGTACTCCATGCACGGACGGATGGTTGACTTGTATATATGCAGGATGGATTCAGGTGGAAAAAACATCCTGGATCGACATAGTGACCCAATCTTCTTAGCAGTAGATTTTGCTATGGATTCAATATAGTGCTTCCATTTGAGGTCTGAGGACAGGGTAAGTCCGAGGAGGCGTAGTGTATTACTCTCCGGGAGAATCATCTGGTCCATGCTTATGGGAGGCAGAAGAGGTTGCCTGTAATGGTTGACAGACAACAGCTTGGTCTTAGAGGAATTGAAGTTGACAAGCCACTTCTTGCCCCAGTTCACCACAGAGTGTAGATCCCGCTCAAGGTCAGCAGCGAGATTATGTCTGTCCGCCACGACAGGTTTCTTACTGGAGCGGGAGTATATTGTAGTGTCATCTGCGTAGATGCCTACTTGGGACCTGATCTCATCTGGGAGGTCGTTGATGAAAATAAGGAAGAGCGTTGGGCCCAGGATAGAGCCTTGTGGGACACCAGCATTCGTGCTGTAGGACGAAGAGGCACGCCCATTCAGAACGACCTTCATTTTGCGGTTATTTAAGAAAGATTGGATTAGGTCAAGCAGGCGACCGGTAATACCATAACCGCGTAGTTTGCATAGGAGGCCAGGGTGCCAAACCCTGTCGAAAGCCTTGGAGATATCCAGAGCAACCGCGCGAGCCTCGTCAGACTCATCAAGGGCCTGTAGCATGTACTCCGTTACAGTAGTTAGCAGGTCGGCTGTGGACCTGTCAAATCGGAATCCATATTGCCTGTCGGAGAACAGTTTGTGGGCGGTGAGATGATGAACTATTTCAGCATTTATTATAGCCTCGAACACTTTCCCGAATATTGGTAGAAGACTGATAGGGCGATAGTTGGATGGGTCCGAGGGTTCACCACAGTTCTTAAAGACAGGATAGTTTTATTTCAAGGAGTTTGCCACTTTAACTGAGCAGGTTCATACCGATTTGGAATTTTCGTAAAGTCTAAAGTTATTTTTTGCTTTAATGCTCTATCAACGCCTTATCTCCACCCTGATATCGAACACTTTACAGTAAGAAAACCTGCTTGCCAAAGAGCCTTTTATCAGTAAAACTAATGAAAAAACAAGATATCACAACTACTTTATATATATATATATATATATATATATATATATATATATATATATATATTGCTTCGCCCATCTTCGAATGCTAAGGTCTAGCACCAATATTCGATCAAAATTTTCAATCTCTTCCAATCACAATCCTGTCATGAATACCGAATGTTGGTTGATGTGTAAATCACCAGCTGAACTGAAATACCTTTTAAGACCAAAATATATAAAATGAACTGATAACACTATTGAGTCTCCATAAGTCGATTCCAATGCAGCGTGTATAATCTGTCATAGGCATTTTTCCGTCATTTTTCTTTCTTTCTTTCTTTTTTCTTTTTTTCTTTTTCTTCTCTGTGATTTTTCCGTCATTTTTCTTTCTTTCTTTCTTCTTTTTTTCTTTTTCTTCTCTGTGATTTTCTTATGTACTGACTGATTATTATTATTCGTAGAATTATCTTCGTCGTTTTTCTCATGTTTCAATGATGAATTGTACATAAATGCATACGTATGTATCATCACATATACACTACCGGCCATAATTATTAGGCCACCACACTGTTTAAAAAAATGATATATTTCATACTATTTTTTAGTATTTATTGCCAAGTGAATAAACTTTTTATTCGCTTCTTCATATCGTTAATTTGTCATACGTAAAATATATTTTTATTTCTTTCGTCAATTTATTCACTTTGTCTAATTAACATTACCAGTGGAAATTTTGTGCTTTTCAGATCTTTCTTCAAAGATTCCATCTGTTCATCATTATGTGAAGGTCTGTGCATTTTCCCTAGGTAGACAGGCGTTCATATACCATTCTGTCATTCAATATCGCTTGTGTGTATATCCTATATTCATTTTGGTCCACCTTCTGTGTATGCCGACGAAAATACATCATTTGTGGCTCGATTCTTTCCTTGGTGGCGAGGATATATCTTCTACACACGAGGGTACATCTTTCAAACGTTGAAGCACATACTTTATATTATGTTCTGATATGACACCAAGAACTAAACTTCTATTAGTTGAAACCAGGAGATATTGAGCTCATTAAATATCAATGCCGCTTAAATTCTTTTCAAATATATCAAACGCATGTTTATATAAAAACAACTTACTAAAATGTAACTTTAGGGAAGAAAGAGTTTATATTGATTTGGTTGATTGATTTGTGTGCTACAACTTATCGAATATTTTCAAATTATTTAAAGCCAGAAAATATTTTAGATTGTAAGATTTTCTTAATAAATAAGGAAATAAACGTTTTACTGATTAACACATAGATGGGTTGGAAACAAGTAAGACTAACGAACTCATCTGGTACTGAACCTCGGCTGTTCCATCAACGATCCCCAATCATTATCCATTACACAATCTGGACATCTACCTTATAACACCCGTTATTGCTAAGAGGCTAACAATCAAGGTACTGACCAGGCTCGATTTCAGTGATTGTACAGGAACAAATGATTCAACAGGCTATGGCCAATATTGATTTTGTAACCCTAACAAATTTAAGAATTTATTTATACTTAGTAAACAAACTACTAGATGACTGTTGAATAGAACAACTAGCAGAAATTATGGATGTTGTTATAGAAGTAAACATAAATAATTAATTGGTATCTTAGTCTTTACTAAAATCGAGAACGAATTGGCTTTGAATACGTTGATTGCGATTGTTTATTGGATAACTTATACAGTTTAATTTTAGATTTAATTTTGTCCTGATAAACAACAACTAAAGTAACAAACAAAACAAGTTAGTCCTTTAGGATAGAGATTTAGTCGATTATCGAATAACTTTGTCGGATAGGATAGGATAGATAGATAGATAGATAGATAACAATATATGAATGTTTTATATATCCAGAGAAGTTTAAAGGAAATATGTATGACAAAGTGGAAAAGTTTCAGTGTGATGTATTTGGTCATTTAGAACTTTATCGGACTTCACCCACACACAAATACACACACACACACACATATATATACACACACATAGACACATAGATAGATAGATAGATAGATAGATAGATAGATAGATAGATAGATAGATATCGAGTAACTGAGTTCCTTAAGTACATAAGGAGCAGGAATAGGCTGTTATGTAGTTTTCAATACATGTGTCCTTGATATATATATATATATATATATATATATATATATATATATATATATACATACTCTAAACATATACTGTTAAATATAAGAGACAATGAATGTCTATTATGTTCAATCATGAGCCGTTCTGAACATCGTATTTTGGCTTTAATTTCAGGTGAAAATGAAGACAAAAATTCTCCAACATTTCGATAATTTTTTAAGTTGACTATCATGTGAGCCGAAAGTTTAGAACCAACTTAATAAAAAATTATCGAAATGTTGGAGAATTTTTTCTTCATTTTCACCTGAAATTAAAGCGAAAATACGATGCTGATGATTAAACATAATAGACATTCATTGTCTTTTATATTTAACAGTATATGTTTAGAAAATGATTTACTGCCTCGATACACTATATATATATATATATATATATATATATATATATATATATATATACACGATCAAAAGGCAGGAACCACGTCTCCCTGCTATATTGTTTCATTGCTCGTCAATATTGTCTACAGCAAACATGTTAAAATTTTATATCTGGCTTTAAACGCAATTTGTTAAAAAAGAGAGTTCGATTTTTAATGTGTGACTTACTGCTGTGGAACTCTAAAAAACTAAGGTAAGTTTTCTAAATAACTGAAGTGTCTTGTAACTTAACTGGATATTTTCTGCGGATGCCATTGTTTAAGATAGGGGTTCAGAGACGGATTTTTAAAACAAGTGTCCTACTACATATAAAAAGTATTTTCCGATCTTTGCTTGATTGTATGTCATATAAAACAATGACAATATGAAATATTTATGCAAAGAAAGCCTGAAAGTTATCTCGTGCGATTTTCAAATATGAAAAACTAATAACAAACCCGGAAAAGCATTTCATTTGAAAGGAATTAGTTTAACCAATATGTTTTTTGAAACATAGAGTTGAGCATATGCCTACTAATTCTTGAGCGTTGAAAATGAAGGACAGTCTGCCAAGAAAGTATTAAGAACTTTTGAAAATCTAGCTTCGTCCATCTTCGAAAGCTAAAATTAAACATCAAGATTCGATCAAAACTTCCAATTTGCTTCAATCACAATTCTGTCATCAATATCAAATGAAGATTAATGTGTACAGCACCAGCTGAACTGAAGTGCCGTTTCACACCGAAACATTTTTTGAATAGTTTTACCCTAAGCAAAGCTGAGCCGCCACTGATTCGCAGAGAGCTACATAAGAGAGTAAAATTTTAGACAGGAAGAGAGTTAAAAGAAAGCCGAACCAGTTACAAGGGGTGTCATAGAAAGGGCAAGAGAAGGATGGGAACACAGGTGTGAAGACAGTTGCTAGGGAAGAGACTAAGGAAAAGAACAAGACACACTGGAGGGTGTAGAAAAGACTGAAGAAAAGTGGATAAGATATCGGATTTGACATTGCATTTAAATTCCTTGAGGTTGTAGCTGTCAGGAAAGCAAGTATACAGAAGAGATTTCCACAGGAGGGAAGTAAGAGAAAAGAACCAGTTGGAGTAGCATTTGGTTGATTTAACTGTAAAAGGGTGCGACCGTGTTGCCAGTCTGGCTGCACCAGTATATTCTTGTGGTGGGGCGCCAGTGAACTAAGTTCATCGACGCAGAGGCGGTGAAAATATTTGTTGAAGAGAAAGAGTTAAGCCACATCCTGTCGGTGAGAAAGTGGCTGGAGTCGAGCTGTCAGGTCTAGTCCGAGCACATTACAGATTCTCCTTTGGAGCCTATCGAGAACACTGAGATGAACAGCCGAATCGCCTGACCAGATATAACAACAGTATTCTATGCAGGGTGTGTTGGTTGATTTGTATAAGTGCAAGATAGATTCAGGCGGAAAAAAACTTCCTGACCCACACAGAACTGAAACCACTGTTGAGCCTCGAATCGAGGGGAGAGAGCATTACACACACACACACACACACACACACACACACACATACACACATATACATATAAATATGCATATATATATACTTTGAAGAATTTGCCACTTTAACTAATCAGGTTCATACCGTATTTCAACTTTTTCTGAAAACGTCATCATGATGTCCTCACTCATCACAGCTGGGTTTATTTTTTGCTTCAACGCTCTGTGAATGCTCAATTTCCTCTCTAATAAAAAGCCGTTTATCTGTAAAACTAACGAAAAAGCAATCTATCATAACACGACACGATATATATATATATATATATATATATAAGGTACATATGGTTCTTATCTTCAGTATCCCCACCACTAAAATTTCGCTTCGTCCATCTTCCAGTGCTCAGATCTAACACCTATATTCGATCAAAACTTTCAATCTCTTCCAATCACAATCCTGTCATCAATACCGAATGTTGGTTGATGTGTAAATCACCAGCTGAACTGAAATACCTTTTAAGGCTAAAATATATAAAATGAACTGATAACACTATTGACCTTCTATAAATCGATTCCAATGCAACGCGTATAATCTGTCATAGGCACTTTCCCGTTATTTTTTTTATTTCGTTCTTTTTTTCTTTTTCTTCTCTTGAAATTTCTTATGTTTGAACGGATTATTATTATTCGTCGTTTTTTTAATGTTTGAATGTTAAATGCTTGTGCAGAAATGCATACGTAGGCAGCCCCACATATACACTACCCGCCATAATTATTAGGCAACTTCAGTGGTTTTTTTTAAAAATGGTGTATTTCATACTATTTTAGTATTTGTTGCCAAGTGAATAACTGTAAATGAAAATAGAATCGTTCTTTTGTTAATGCTGCACTATAAAACGTGCATCAAATGAATTTATGAATATTTAATAATTACCTATATTGAAGCTTCATCAATGAAAGAATGAAGAAAATTTAGGATGATTCGGACGATTTCATTTTTGGTTCCATACCTTGTAAAATTTTGCAAATTAATAATTACAAAATAACTATTCTATTTTCAGAATATTAGTAGAATTATCTACTAAAAATAGTATTAAATACATCATTTCTTTTTAAAATTGATGTTGCCTAATTATTATGACTGGTAGTGTAAGTATATGTGTGTATACGCACTATTTTACACACATGTGTGCGTGTATGTGCGTTGGTGCGTTTTTCTGTGTGTACGTATTTGTATACTCATATGTATGTAGATGTGTCTACGCAGCAGTAATCAGCTAAATGACAATATTTTAGTCATATTATATATATATATATATATATATATATATATATATATAACTCTGTGTGTGTGTGAGTGTGTGTTTGTGTGTGTGTGAGGCGTTTTTATTTCATTCTTGGTGTGTGTGCGTGTGTATGTGTATATGTGTTTGAATTGTTAAACGACTTATCTCTTTATGGGCTATTTAATTACGACATTTTATTTTTTACTGAGCTTTTGTATGTCTTTATCTAAAAAGTTATTGCTGTTAATTTTTATAATGCATTTTTATATTTATTTTTTACCCAATTTGTGTATTCACAATTTACTCATTGCTGAGACCCTAACAGATGTTACCACCCTGTATCAGACTGAATCTGGGAGCAATTAAGAGGTGGTTCCACTCTCCTTAAAACTAGGCGATCAGATGCCTTGCTGCCTGGATGTATTTCATTGATATACCCAGGACGTGTTTGCGTGTGCTTGTACGTATGTTTATGTATGTATGTATGTGTATGAACATTCAATATAGACATAGGAATGCACACAGAATTGTTACTGGGGGTTTCCTTGGGTGCTTACCACTTTCTTGCGTTTCTCAGAAAAAATTAAAAATGAGGGTTAAAGATTTAGATAGTTTTCATTTTATTTGGTTACTGTATTTTATTTTGTTTTTCAAATTTCTTCGGTTCAAAAACGTAGTATTTGAAATAATGTTTATTACGCTTTTGTTATTTTACAATGCTGCACAAAAGTAAGTGTATCCCTAATCAGTCAATCAGTTAAGTGTCATACGTGATACACGCTTGGGTGATCATGTCTCGAAAACGACATGTCTGACTGGGCAGAAGATTATCCCTCAGTGGTTGCCATTGCTTTCTGCGGTATATTGGTTGCCTGCCAAGACTATAGAACCCAATCTGTCCTATTATTTAACGCATAATTGGAAGGAAGAGATGGATTAATATATTTCCCAAAGGTAATTGCTCGTAAGTGAATGCAATGAATTCAACTGGAATTCGAACTCGGCTCCTCGATTTCTCATTCCAAGCCGATATCCACAACGCAAATCCGTATCCCTAATAAAATATTTATAAAATTGTCTCTTCTTCCAGATAATCAACAACTCTTAATTTTACTATGTATTCATTAAGAAAATGCCTTTATTAAACGAATCACAACAACTTTAAATTTTTGTTTTTATCAACTGCACAAATGCGGCTCTACACTTTACAGAAAAGTCTGCTAAGTTATTACAATGTAATCTATATCACTTATATGATGACAGTTATAGCGGGTACATCTTATTTTATTCCGTTTGTAGTGATGGGTAGTAGTATACCGTAGCAGGTGGACGGAATTTGGCCTTGTGGGAAGATAGCCCACTATAATTCATAAAATGATTATAAAATCAAGAAAGGCAATTTTAAGCATAATATAACATTTATATATATATATATATACATTTCAATTAATGTTTTACAAATAAGGTAATACTTGAAATAAAAGTTCAACGGAGGTTAGAGAGTTCATGACAAATAATAATTAGCTGAAAGATATAAAAGAATGTTCATGGAAAATAATGAGCTGAAAGGTAAAGGCTTAGGAATGTGGAAGCGTCTTGTAGTTAAAGAATGTTCATTTAGGAGTTGCCACTTCAAATGTCAGTAGGTCAGCAAGTTGGTTTGTGCGAAATGTCTTTGAAAAGGTCAGTTAGTACTTTTGAGAACACGGAGAAAGAAAGAGGTCAGCATAGTAGCCGCTGGACTTAAGTCAAGGGGGGCACTGATACTCCATCCTATCACCGTCTGTCTGACGAAGCTTTTTGTCTCCGCTTTTTACATCTGCTTTTTGGATCAAAAGCTAGTCGTTTCGAATTTCATACTTGTATTTGATTCTGGGCTTCCCATTGGCTGGTAAATAAAATTCGCGAAGGCTCGCGAAATGGTAATTTGATATTTGATTAATTTTTATTTTTCATCCGGTACATCTGAGCGAATTCACTTGGGCGGAGGTGATTTTTATTCATTAGCTTTCTGGTCGGCATAGAGCCAACATCCGGTTCATCACTTTTGCTCGGTCGGTATCACCACACAGTAACTATGATCTGAAATTGAAATTGGACTAAAAGTAATGATGGCGCAAACTCTGATTACATCATAAAATTTCAGGATAATTAATTAATACACAACACCTCAATAGCTTGATGTGTACTTCGGGTGTGCGTTGTAGTGCAGTGGATATCGGCTCGGAACGAGAAATCAGGGAGCCAAGTTCGAATTCCAGTAGAAGTCCTTGCATTCACTTACGCGCAAATACCCTTGAGAAAGTTATCAATCCGTCTCTTCCCTCCAGTTATGGGTTAAATAACAAGACAGATTGGGTTCTAGAGCCTTGACGAGCAGCCAGTCTACCACAGCAATGGCAAACTACTGCAGGATAATCTTCTGCCCAATCAGTCATGTCTCTTTCGAGACATGATCACCCAAGCGTGTATCACGTATGACACTAACTGACTGTCTTTTAGCTATGACTAATGCAGTATAGTAGATGAATCAATTAAACATATAATAGGCTGTGGTTGAAGTCATTTCACCAAACATCACAAATTGCTACCCTACCAAAACATTAACCGAGAAACTTGAATCATATTCTTAAAAAGCCTCGTCAAACCGACACATTCATATGGACGTCATGCACGGCGTCACACCCGTTCAGAAATACCTAAACTACCTGCTATATACACCTGCTTCTTCAGATCTTCTTCTTCTATGTGCCTAGTCCCTTCAGGACGTAGGCGATCATGGCCTTCCACATTTCGCTATCCCTGGTGGCTCTGAGCACGACTTCTCCTGTTACACTATGCAATACTCGTTCCGTCATCCACCTGATTAGGTCCTTCAAATATGTTATCCGTTGCTTTCCACTGTCTTTTTCCCTCTATCTGGCCTGTTAGTATCAGATTCTCCAAGCTCTCCTTCCTCATTGCATGTCTCAGAAACGTCAGCTGTCTCTTCCTGATGCTCAGTATTAATTTCCTTTTTGTTTCCATCATTTCCAAGACCTCATCATTGCTCACATGCTCGATCCATGATATTCGCAGCATCCTTCTGTAGAACCATATTTTTGTTGATTCAAGTTTTTCTTTCATCTTTGATGATATTGTCCAGCATTCACTGCCATATTGAAGGACGGACAGCAAGTAGCAATCCAGTACTCTCTTCTTAGTTTCTAGCAAAATTGCCCTGTCTCTTAATACTTTACTCAACTTCTGGAATGCTTCCTTCGCCATGCCAATTCGCCTTCGGATCTCTGTGTCGCACTTTCCGTCTTCTATTATAATGCTTTCCAGGTATTTAAATTTCTGTACCTGCTTGATTCTAGTATCCCCGACATGTATTTGGCATTTGGTTTTCGTGCAGTTTATTTCTAGTCCTTTTTTGTGGATTGGCGCTATAGGATCACAAAGCACTATATCAAATAACAGAGACGGCATCACTTGAGAAATTTCATAAGCAGTAAGTTTTAAAATGGAAATCCTATGTTACCCGAACATAAAATACTGACATAACCAAAATGTTGGGTTTCCACACGACTTAAAACATAACCCTTGTCACCATCTATACTAGAAAGAACATATGAAGCCTATTTTCCTTAATAATGGCTTTACGGTAAGTATTCTATGTATTCCAATCGAGAGTAGTGCTGGTTCTTCGGTCAATGAATGGCGACTGTTTCCTCATAGGGAAACGTCTATTATTACCTTTACTAATTAAAAATGAACTATGATGAAAAGAAAATAGTTTTTTTTTATAAGTTGGAGGTGTTTCTGTTGAATTTCATTTTCTCGCCTATCGAAAGGTGAGTATAATCGTATTATCGGTTTTTTTACTCAGGGGATTAAGAGGTTTATTTTGGCTTGCACCTGTTTGTCCTACTCATCATTGTTCAAAATCAGTAGGGAATATATTTAGAAAAATATGTAAATTTAAACAATTCTTCAAAAGTGCGAGATAATTTATGAAACTATAACTTTCGTTGATAAGGTGGTAGAAAAAATTGTGTTTAGTGTCCATGTAACCCATTAAAACACCGAAGTCGAATATCGTAATCATTTCTCGTATATTCCTAAGTCTACCAAACATGAGTTCAGGTTGCAAGTTCAGTTTAATCCGAAGCATATTTACTTAAATTACACCTGGAGATTCGGACTTTTTGAAGCACACGAAGTTTCCTGTAGTTATTCCCTCTTTTCGAAATTGGTGCGTTTCTTTTGTCTGTCAGGAGTGAATTCTTTTTAAATAAAGAGGTATTTTGAAACAACTGATGTGACAATCATGAAAAAGAAATTATGTCTTGAAGATAGACTTCAAAGACATATTATAACTAGTATCACTGTAGGAAAGATTGCGTTCATTTCAGATCGAAACACGCAAGTTTGAATTTGAATACACACTGTCGCATGCATGCAACACGCAATCTTTCGATTCGTCAATGAAATTACAAAGCGGTCGTTCAGGTAACTATATTAAGTGTATTCAGATAGGACAAGCTAAGAACATTTCGAAGAAACGCGGCTGAATATATATATAAATCCCTCATGTTACACTCATGGAGAGAGAGACAATAACGAGGCAGTGTCGGTTCAGTTCATTCTCTTTACTACCAGTTATCAAATTTTTACTACCAGTTCGGAAAGTCCTTGCAGCGTATTTGCTCTTTAATAGTGCGTTATTATTTTATCATTTTGCAATAATTATGCCTTCAAATAGTGAAGAATATATATACATATACATATATATATATATAATTCAAGAAGTAGTAGGAGGATTTGAACAATTATTAAGTAAATCATTGAGCTTTATATTCGACCTCAACAGAATGCAGAAAGCACTGGACAGCCGTTTCGTTCTATATTTGGGACTCATCAACAGTGCGCATCCACTATCAAGAATCGAACCCAGGCAGTTGTGGTTGTTAAGCTGATGTTATACGAACTGTACCACGGGCCCTGGTGACGAAGAGGTAACGAATTAAGCTCGATGAAGTGCGCCGCTCCTCACTAATTCCGTGGTGGAACTAATCCAATCTCCTTTGCCCATAGGATAGTGCCTGCCCAAGCAACGACTTCCGCAATCAAGCCACTAAATCCATAGCGTGTTTCATGGTTGAAGCACAGAGATATTATTCAAGAAGTAGTAGGAGGATTTGAACAATTATTAAGTAAATCATCGAGCTTTATATTCGACCTCAACAGAATGCAGAAAGCACTGGATGGCCGTTTCGTCCTATATTTCGATTCCTGGTAGTGGATGCGCACTGCTGATGAGTCCCAAATATAGGACGAAACGGCCGTCCAGTGCATTGTGTTGAGGTCGAATATAAAGCTCGATAATTTACTGAATAATATATATATATATATATATATATATATATATATATATATCCGTTCTGTTATAATAAGGGCTGCTATATATATATATATATTGTAATTTTGTTATTGCAGTGGTTTATAAAAGCATTATATCACTACGAAAATTTCCATATTTCCGAACAATATTATACTTCTTCAGGAGATATTTTAAAATAAATGTTGAAAATGACTTATTTACTAAATATGAGATGAATTCATGGTTATTTAGAAAATTAGAGAGTTGTAGTTAGTTGGAAAATATTCGTTTTCCCGGAATGTTTCGTGTATACGAAAATGTAGTTTCATGATTTTATTTTTTGTTTTAATTCCGGTGTCCTCAAGTTTGATGAAGCTAATTTCATGTCACTCAACGTGCATTTATATAAACGGTCAAACTGAATTCTTTTTAAAGACACTTTAACAGTTCCCTATGGGAAAAAACGCCTTATTTACTGTTGACTTTTTTCACTTAAACATGAGACAATTCTTGAAATCGAATGTATGTATCAAATTTCAGAATTTGGATGTTTAAAAATTAAATGACAAAATTGGTATAGCATCAAAATTTCGACTTCGGAGGTCTGAAAATTAAATAACAAAATTGGTAACGGAAACTTGTCTATGGCTATATATGAATTTAACAAAGATTAGCAATTAGGTCCCACCCTTTTACTGTGAAACCAATAAAATTTAAACGCAAATTCTACAGAGCAGCTTCTTTTCTCATACTTCCCGCCTGCGGAATTCTCTTCCATTTGCTTTCCCGACAGCTACAATCTCCAAGCATTTAAAGTCAATAATCATTTCCTATATCACTAACATGCATCCTCTCTTTCATGCTACTTTCTCCATCTAATCCACTCTTATCATTATTCACGTCCTCTTACCCACTTGCTGACACCCCTATAACCTGTCACTCTTTCTCATAACTTTCCTCCTATGTAACCCCATGCAGACCTTCCTTGCTTGGGGCGATATGGTTCCAAGAAAAATTTTATAGATAGATAGATAGATAGATAGATAATTTTCTAAACATATACTATTGTAAGAGACAATGAATATCTATTATGTTCAATCATGAGCCGTTCCTAACATTGTATTTTGGCTTTAATTTCAGGTGAAAATAAAGACAAAATTTCTCCAACATTTGGATAATTTTTCATTAAGTTGGTTTTAAACTATCGGCTCATATGAGACATCTTCAGAGAGGTTACAAGGACGTTAACATAAAAACATGCACCATCAGCGACAATTTTATCTTGTGTTGACATAAAACTTTGTTAACGTTGGAGAATTTTCGTCTTTATTTTCAACTGAAATTAAAGCCAAAATACGATGCTTAGAACGGCTCATGATTAAACATAATAGACATTCATTGTCTCTTATATTTAACAATATATATATTTATAGACAATGTAAGAAAATTTAAAGTGCCGAAATAAAACTTTATTTATAGCTGTCTAAATATGTATTTAGTTTTCCTCTCACTGGTTGTTTACTTACATTATGTGAATAACCCGCTGTGAAGTCTGCCTTTCTCTGTTCTGCAACGACTGCTTAGGGATAGGATATCCGTCTGATGACAAAGGAAGCAAACGACATATATATGAATTAATAAATATAAATATGGGAAAACACTCATGTATAAAAATATTATTCTAGTGTTAATAATACATTTTTCAATGTTGTAAAATTATACATTGCTCAATGTAGTATAAACAGAAATTATATTATCGGAAATTTAAAAAATAACAAGAACCCAGTTATTTGCTGGAACATCGTCGCTAAAAATAAATCTTACGATGGAAAAAGAAACAGATGTAGCTTATGCTTTTTAGAAAAAAACTTATCATCTTAAATCATATAAATAAATCAAATCTACTCAACAAAAAATGAATTAATGACCACATTCTGTCATAAAAAATAGTTACTTAAATTCTTACTTAAATTCTTACTTAAATTCTTAGATTTTGAATGATACTGATTTTTCTATACGTTTGCTTCTCTCTTTCTCACTCCCTTGTCTTTCTTTTCTCTGCAAATATTACTATTATTAATTATGATTTACGTTTCTTTCAGTTCATGTTCCTTCATTTTAAAAATATTTTTAATTCAAATTTTTATTTTATTTTTTATCTCCCTGTAATTTCTATCTATTTAAATTTTACTCTTGATTAATGAATAATACGTCTCTTCCTTCTAGTTATGGGTTAAACAGCATGACAGATTTGGTTCTATAGCCTTGGTCGGCAACCAGTCTACCGCAGAAAGCAATGGCAACCTACTGCGGGATAATCTTCTGCCCAGTCAGTCATGTCTCTTTCGAGACATGATCGCCCAAGCGTGTATCACGTATGGCACTTGACTGACTGATGATGCATATTATTTGCAACATCTCTACTTTGTAAGAAAAGCTTGCGTGAATAGTTATTAAATCCATCAAATTTTATTTATTTAATTTCATGTATTTACAATAAAATATATTTTTAAAATTAAGAGCATTAATAATTCTATACGTCGCCGGTAACATTAATTGTAATGCTATTTTTTACTTAAAGCGAATACAAAGAAAATATTCCCTGAATCGTAAAATTATTTTGAGAAATCTTTGAAGTAACTTATTTAATGTCTAATTGTCTCTAATGGAATTGTCGTTCGACCTTTCTGAAAAGTTTCTATTAAATAATATTATTAATACAAAACGCAAAGTTAATATAAAATCCAATGAGCCATAGACGTTCGGAAAATTTAAACCATTCTCACAGATATAAATTATGCAATTAGTCTTCATAAATAAATTTTAAGAAAGATTCCTTAGACATCATTGATCCATTTTGCATGAGAGCTCGTACATTCAATGGAAGCATTTTTGTTTAACGATACATCAAATATCCGAGGTTACGCTTGTAAATTTAAGCTGAATATTAAGTAATATCAGTCCTGCTATATTGCAATGAACGATAGAAAATCACCTTCCAGTTGAACAAAATAGATTGAAACAACAAAAATGTGTTTTTGCAGAAGAATGCTGAGAATATCATGAGGCCAACATGAGAGAGAAATTAAGTTTTAGAGAAAATGGAAGCAACAAATACACTTATATTTAGCCTCATGAAGAGAGAGCTGAAATTTCTAGGGTACATAATTGAGGAAAGACGGCTTGGAAAATTTGAGACTTACATAGATAAATTTAAAGAAAAGAAACGGAGGAGAAATCATAATTTATGAAGCCAGATTCTGTCAATAGACAGCTGAACTGAGTTTAGGAGAGATAGCAAAAAGACCAAATTAATTAAGAGCTACAGAAGACAGGAAATGGTAGTGAGCTATGATCGCCAATCTTCTAAAAGTACATGCCACAAAATAATACAAGCAAACCTCTTTCGATGCACGGGAGTATATTATACACTCTTTATTTTTTCCTGCAATTAAAATAAAAATAGAAACATATTTATTTAGACATTCAAATTATTAAGTTAAGTTATTTTCTTTATTAATATTATCAATGTAGTTTATTACCTACCCAAGGTAATTACGCTTTTGTTTTCTAACTTTCGAGATACTTATCCCATAACGGTCTCTTCTGATGAACCCAATTTAAATATAAATTCAAAAAGAACACATTAAAAGTAGTTCAATCAAGTCATATGACTTACAGAAGCTCGGTGGAAATGTTATTGGCATGAGGAACATTACATATTCAGCTCGCTTCGGGTTAGTTTCATTTACATTCCAGTAATTTCCTTCTTCATCTTGATGATCACTATTAATAGCTAAAGCAAACGGTACATTCTCTGTCGTAACTTTGACACAAACTGTATCTAAATATTAATACCAATAATATCACTGTTTATCTTGTCTGATCAATCTCTAGGACCTGAATTGAGAAAAAACTGACTTGTGATATTCAGCCCCTCCAAGCTAGTAACGTTCCATTATCTCCGAATAGAACTGGAACTTTCTTCAGCTATAATGAATTGTTTCACTTTCAAAAATGTCCGTTTTCTGGAGAGTTTGTCTAAACCTTGACTAGAACGATATTTTACATTCAGTTGTTGAATTGCAAATTGCTATATCACATCAAAACCAAAATGAAGAACTACAGCTATTTCAGGACTTGAACAACTCAATCATTCTTTTCTCGATTCAACGGAGCTCAACAGAAAGTTCGGGGTCTCATAATGGATGATTTCCTATCATGCGATAAACCTATTTTCTGGTGGCTGGTATTAATTTTGAGTGGTTTTCAAGGCGAGAAAAGATTTCTCGAAAACTGGAGAATACAATTATTTTTCTCGGGAAATGTAGCAGAAAGGTTAACAAGCGAAAACCCAGATGCGAAGTTTGCTTTGTACAGAATTATTCTGAAGCAAATTCATCAATGTGATTCCAGACAAAATATCTGTCATTGGGTTTTGACGATTGGTGACCCTAGATCGAAATGAGGACTTGACAACATCCTGTGTACTGGGTTACTGGTACAGTTGATGAGAGCAGGTAAACAAATAGAGGGTGTGTGTTTACTGTTCGAAGTCGACATAAGTAAGTGTAATTGTGTTCATTTCAAGCTAGTTAAGGTTATACAGGGAAAAAGTTGAAAACCTTATCCACCTCCTTTCCACAAAAAATCAGAATGCAAGACGAGATTTAGTGAGTCTGCTTCCGAAGCTTAGAAGAGGAGATTTGAAAGACGGTCGGCTTGAAAACTCGCCTGCTGCTAGAAACATAAGAAGATGGGAAAGAGAAATATTGCAAATTCAACCAACCGATCGTCCCATACAAACAAAGCAACGCGGAAATTTTAGCCAACTCAGATTTCTTTCCATCACTTATTTTGACTTGCTTGTAATCTTGTAATTATTCGTTACTAGCAGCATAGCCCGGCGTTGCTCGGGTGTAATGAAAGTTTTAAAACTAATCCATGGTCCTGGAGATCATCAGACACAGCCTAAAGAATATTTCTGTGAAGTTTGGTGAGAATCAGATAAAAATTGTGGATTTGTATAAAGGACATACAGACAGATAAACAGACACACACACAAACATCTTGCCTATATATATATATATATATATATATATATATATATATATATATATTATCGACTTTCTGGGCTATTGTAAGAACTGCAACCTTGAAACTTCTGAATATCGTTTCTTCTGTCTTTGTCTATCAGTGTATCAAATTTGATTAAAATCGGACCACTCTTTCTATAACCCGATTTTTTCGATTTTCGATATTATTGGGGGTACCTCAACACAAAACAGAAAACAAAACACAAAACCTAGCTAAGAACACTTATAAGACGCTTATAGTACAACTGTGTAAATTTTCAAGAAAATCGGTTCAGCCATTTCGGAGTCTTTATGTAACGGATACATACACACACAGACACACACAGACACACACACACAAAGTTCCATTTATAGATAAGTTTAGATATATATATATATATATATATATATATATATATATATATAAATCTACACCGTGTCTTGAATTTGGTTTTCATCACATACCAATCCCTTGCTAGTCTTGACCATCCTCATCAAGTGGCAATAAGCAGTCCTGTTTTGGTTATCACCGTGGGCAGATTTGGCCAAAAGTCAGGGAGGTTAACTGCAGCCAGTGGTGGTGTTATGCTGCAATCACAATTTCCATTGAAAAAACACTGGAAACCTATCGCTATACTATCGCCATTTCCATGGCAAATATTCTGAAGAAATGCCTTCTTTAGATTCATCTATTCAGGCATTTTTAAATTAACATGCTACCCCAACATTTATTTAAAGATGTCAGAAATTCTGGACGACGGATTATGCCTAAAAGCCTGAATCTACATTAAATCAAATCAAAGAAAAGAGGAAAATGACAAACACAAAGAGGGAGTTAAGCAGTGAATGACAAAACGGATAAATGATCACGACATTCTATACGTACGCGCATCATGGGAGTTCACTCGCGAATGCACACATACACCATGAAAAAACGTCAGGATTTGAACGAGGGTTAAACAATTAAATTTAAAATGTGTCGGATATAATGGACTTCGTAAATTAATTTCTATTGTTGGAAAATGTTGAGAATTCATTCCAAACGTGTTTGGGATTATCTAAGTCATTCTTATGTATATTTATAGCGGCTCTATTTCCCTTCGGCAAAACGTTAGAATAGTATAGATTATAATTTGAACGAATTCGGAATGTACTACACAAAGAAGAAAAGAAATGAAATAGGCGAGCCGAGTTCAATTTTCAATTGTTGAGTTAACTTTTTTATAAATGCATTCGGGAAATGCACAAAACAATTTATTAACCACATCCCCAATATTTGGGTTTTAATAACAGTTTTGAATGAACACTAAACCTTGTAGAGTTTTCTTTGATAAGAAAGATATCGAAATTCAACCGTGAAGAAGCAATGAAAAAACATTCCATTTTACTCAAAAATGCATGATAATTCGTAGATGACAAAAGAAAAGAAATCTGTTGATTACCATCATTGCCTGCGTCCTGGAGGGTATTTAAATTAAATCTAAGCAAAGTATTTACATCAATCATCAATGTAATTTTTCAGTATATGCAAATATTGACTGATCTCTCAGAGAATTCAAATTGCCCATTTTTTTTACTGAATAAAGACAGCATTATATGATTGTCGGCTCAAAATTCTTAGCACAAAAATTTAAATGTATGATTTAATTCCTATTCAATCAGAGGGAAATCTAAACTAAATCAGTTTCTAGTCAATTTAAAATGTTATTCTATCCTAAAGACTTTAATATAATCTTGTGGCAATTCTTAGTCTCGAATTCTAAATCACTGTTTTTACTATCAGTTGTAACAACACTTTCATAAAACATTTACAACTAGAAATAGAAAAATGTATTTGTAAAAACCATCTAAAAGAGATTGTTTGTTGAATATCAGCTCACAAACATTTCCAAATTCCAATTCAAGATTTCGGCTGATAGATGATTCTTGCATGAGACATCTGTTTAGCAATAATATTTGTATGAAAATTTATGACCCGTAAAGATTATTTTAAAACCAATAAATATTCAAATGATCAAAACATGAAATGCCCACCCTTTTTAAACTCACAAGAGAAATAAAAATATTTGCTTTTCTTTATGACTTCTTCTTCTTCTTCTTCTTCTTCTTCTTCTTCTTCTTCTTCTTCTTCTTCTATGTGCCCTGTCCTTTTAGGTTTTTCCCGTCTCCCTATCTCTGGGGGCTCTTAGTATGCTTTCTCCTATTACACCTCGCAACCCTCGTTCCGTCATCCACCTGATCAGGCCCCTCAAATATGTTATCCGCTGCCTTCCTCTGTCTCTTTTTCCTTCTATCTGGCCTGTCAGTATCAAGCCCTCCTTCCTTAATGCATGTCCCATGTACATCAGTTGTCTCTTTCTTATGCTCAGTATTAATTTTCTTTTGATTGTCATTCTTTCCAACACCTCATCATTGCTCGCATGCTCGGTCCATGATATCCACAGCATCCTTCTGTAGATCCACATTTCCGATGCTTCAAGTTTTTTCTTCATCTTCGATTATATTGTACAGCATTCACTACCGTATTGAAGAACTGACATCACATAGCAATCCAGTACTTTTCTTCCTTGTTTCTAGTGAAATTTCTCTGTGTCTTAGTACTCTACTCGGCTTCTGGAATACGTCCTTTGCCATGCCAATCTGCCTTCGGATCTCTGTGTCACAATTTCATCGCCTGTTAGAACACTTCCTAGATATTTTAATTTTTTACTTGCTTGATTCTAGTATGACACTATTGGTTTAAACAACACGATACACCCAAAATTTGTGCCACAGAAATATTTACCTTTGTGGGGGATGTAAATGTTGATGAACTTCCTCTTATTTTATTTGCCGTGTCACTTCAGGATGTAATTGATCATCGCCTTTTACAAGATACTGTGCTTTGTAGCTCTTGGTAAAGTTCTTTTTTATTATCACTCCCAGTCCCTGTTTTACTTTAATTTATATTTGCACGTTTGGTAGTTTACTCGCTTTTACTTTCTGCTGCTCTTGCTTTCAATATGTTCTGTGATTGTTAAATTTGTTCATGCTAAATTTCTTATGTCTTTCAAGCACGTTAAAGTCATTGACACTTTTATTAAAGGATGTATGCGGATTTTTGGGTGAGTTTCGTGATTAAAGTTATAGAATATCCCTAAATATACATAATTTTGAATATGATAGCATCAGATATAGGAATTTAATTTGATTTAAATTAAATAGCGAATTGGTATTCCATTTGTAAGATGTAAGTTCTGCACAAGTATTTTTCGTTGTTTTTGTTTTGTTTTTTTTTCTTATTTTTCTGGAACCGTTACCCAAGACGATACTTACCCGATCACTACAATCATAACTTGTTCAAGTCTAGGGTTAAACATTATCTTCCTAACATACGTGGCTTCCCTGTGCCTCTTCTATAAGTACTTTCACGGCTTCTGCTCGGATGAACTTAAATCACTGGTGCCCCCTAGGTGTGAATTTGCACGAGATACTAGATTGGCAACTAGGTCCCACCGTTTTACAGTGAAACCGAAGAAATGTAACCGCAATTTCTACTCCAACAGCTTCTTTCCTCGCACTTCCCGCCTGTGGACTTCCCTTCCGCATGATTGCTTCCCCGACGGCTACAACCTCCAGTAGTTTGAATGTAAGATCAATAGACACCTCCTAACACACTAACTCGAACCCATTCCCTCAAACACTCTCCTTACGTACATCCTAACTCTTCTATCACCCTCCCTCTGACATTTCCTATACCCAATCGCTCTATGTAACCCCCTGCGCTATAGTGGCAGTGGACTGCCTTGCTTGGGGTGATATGATTAAAAAAATATATATCTATAAACAGTACCTCTCCCTCTGTAAACCTCTATCAGGAGTGGTTCTTGGGCTTCGTACAAAGTGAATATCATTACAAAATCATAATATTATTTCAGAGTGTCACAAAGGATTATAAATAAAAGACTGATCATTGTGGTTGAGGCACACTTCTTAAGTACTAAATGAATCACGTGTATAACGTTAATGATGGTATGAGAGTTTAAAATCATGAAACAATAGCACAACATTACATGCCTTAAGTCTTCACGCCAACTTAACAGGTAATGTGACTACAGAAAAAATTCAAGTATGATATAATTATAATAAATAATGTTTTATTCATTTTGCATCAGATTTCAATGCTTACATCATTCGAACTATTGTCCCCATCTTTGTTGCAATTTGTTCTACGTTTCAGTCGTTATACACTCCAGCTTGTTTTAGGTGCTAGAAATTTCGAACCGAAACCTTTATTACGATTACTGGGTTACGTTATTCTTATTCCTTTGTGCAAAGCCTCTTTGGCATTAATGAGCTATCTCCCTCTAACCCTATGGTTATTGAACAGTAGGTTTATAAGTCATAAAAATTGAGTTGTTCTTGTTCTTAATGACCCATGGCCCAGTGGTATAAATTGCAACAAAGATGAGGACAATAGTCCTTAAGGACACATAGCCCAGTTTTACAAAGGGCAACAGAGATGAGGACAATAGTCCGAATTATGTAAATAGTGTAAATACTACCTCATCTAAAAAAATAGACAAAGATTTCAGGATATTAGCATCTATTAAATACAAAACTTGCATGATAGGGTGGGTCAATAGCTGCACTGGAATATCTGCATTTTTGACGAAAAAAAAAGTGCAAGATACTTGTACTGACACCACCCATAGCCGACTTCAGATATAAGACTAGTAACAATATTTTCGGACTTTACATTACCCACCGACAGAACAATCAAAGCTTGTCGCCCTCGCATACCGACCAAAATGAATTTTCTTATTGACATGGCATTTCCTGCAAACTGCAATATATTTTTGAAGTTCTTCATAAATCTTCATAAATCTGTGAAAATAAAAGAACTTTAAAGGGGAAATCTAAAAAGAAAAAATATATATGATATGAAGACATCAATTATTCCAGTTGTTCTGGGAGCCCCGGATTTGATTAGAAATTTTTTCTGATAGACTCATTTTAGTAATCCTTAATACGTTTTGTATTAAATAAATACTTTTTTTCACATGCACAGTTCACACGTCACAAAGCTTTCCGTCTATGTACAATATGTGTGTTTTAGATTCTTTTGCTAATTTTAAAATGCAAATGTGCTGTGGAAAATGTCATGATGATAGTTCTGTGCTTAGGTCTCTGAATGGGACCCAGAAGGAAATGTAATACAGCAGAAATTAAAGGAACAAATAATAATAATAATAATAATAATAATAATAATAATAATAATAATAATAGCAGTAGTAATAGTAGTCGTTGTTTTTGTTGGATGTTTAACTTGGCCCGATGCTGTGTAAGTGGATATTTTTAATTATAAAGGATATGGCAGCTACTATCTCATGGAAGGTTTTTTTTTAACCATTTCAGTTTAAGGAAGGTAAGCAGCCATTAAGGGTTACAGTGGGAGAAAAAAATGGGTACAGGAGGAATTGAAAAAAGGATAAAAGATTAATGGGATTCAAAAAGCTAGACGATGACAATTAACTTTGCATTTTCTTTTTAGATTGTAGCGATCAGGCAAACAAAAAGGGGTTCCACTTATGGGAGATGCGAGAAAAGTAACAGTTAGATTAGAAGAGGCGGTTTAATTTAATTATTTCAACGTTAAATGGGTTGAACCTAGATGCAGTCAAGTAGCAGGTTTAAATTCACATGGACGAAGCATCAGGGAAAAAAGCTCATTAGAGCTGCTATGAAAATATTTATCGAAAAGACAGAGGGAAGCCACGTCATGTCGGTGAGAAAGTGACTGAAATCGATGTGCCAAGTCAAGATCGGTTACATTGCAGAAACTTCTTTGGATTTTATCGAGAAACATGAGATGAAAATCAGGAGCAACAGTATTCAATACTCGGACAAATGTTATATTTATAAATATGTCATATCTAGGTTCATTAGATTTGCTCAGATTATCACAGACAATCTTAATAAATGTACTTATCCAATAGTAAGTTATTTCAGCTGGATACAACTTACAGGTTTATTTGCTGCTTTTATCAAAAACTTGACAGTATATTTTTCTGGGATGTCTGTGACTGCTATACCCAAACAGAAAGATATCTGTACCAGCTATACCCTTATCAGATTGGTAGAGTACTAGATTGCTATGTGATGTTGGTTCTTCAATATGGCAGTGAATATTGGACAATATCTTCGAAGATGAAAGAAAAACTTGAAGCAGCTGAAATGTGGTTCTATAGATGGATGCTGCAGATATCCTGGACCGTGCATGTGACCAATGACGAGGTTTTGGAAAGAATGAAGACGAAAAGGAAATATATATATATATATATATATATATATATATATATATATATATATATATATAAGGTATGTAATGATGGAATAATATTCTGTATCTAAAGAAACACTATTAATGGATATTTGTTTATAATTTTGCGTTCATGCCTTTTCTTTGATTAATATATGAATAACTATCTAAATCTGATAATGATTTGTTAAACCTAGAAAATTCACAATAAAGATAAAGGGAATCTAACAGTCGATAAATAATGCTGATCTCAATTTAATCAGATATTGATATTAATGCCCCCAAAAATTGTTTTTTAAGTCGGCTTACATATTCTTCAAAATAGAAGTTAATTTATTCTGATTGGGTTACACTGTCTATACAACAATGCCTCCCTGATTAAGGGGGTTTTGACTGTTTTTAACCTATTAAAACCCTTCAACTTGAAATAAACCTCATCACCTGATAAGACACACGTAGTGTCGAGACAAAATAGCTATATATGTAGTGATATTATAACATATTCCTGATTTATATATATATATAAAGGGTGTCCATAAAATTGGTGTGCACTTTAAAAATCACCAATACAAATAAATTTTTTAAAGTGCCCACGAACTTTTTGGATAACCTGTATTTCTTTGCTATTTGTTGCTTTTATTTCAAGAATAAAATCTTAACTTCAAAATAAAAACTTTAACCATTTTTAGGCAATAGTTTGCTATTATTTTAATTTTCTTCTACTCTAAGAACGATGTAATCCTATATAATCTGCTCTAATGACAGCAAAACCCATTTTAAAGCAATGCTTCATACTTTTTGCAACCTCAATACTTATATCGGCCAATCTGAAAGAAAACTTATTGCTGAATAATGTTAATAAGGAGATATTCATATTCCTCTTTCTATTGAACCTACTACAACTACTACTAATAATAATTCTTTATTCCGCGCTAATTTCTACTACTACTACTAAGAATAATTTTATATATCACACGTAAGCTGAACGTCTTTGAATAACTGCCAGGCATTGATCTTGTTAGCATCACTTCATTTTACTTGCCCCTTGATCTCGTGTGTTCCTCACTTTTTAACAATATTTAATTATTATGACGTCTTCATTTGTTTCAAAAACGGTACATTTTCACGAGTTTTAAGAAGCGAATCACACGCGTAAACTCGATGCAATACGCAAATTATATGGAAGCCACATTTCATATATACTTGAATAACCGAGCTTTTGTATATTATTTTAAATTTTTCTGCTAGATTTCCAATATGTTTGCCATCTTCTGAATCCTATTTAAATATTCGATGATAATATCAATAATAATAATAATTATTATTATTATTATTATTATTATTGAACAGTTGATTAATTCTACTAGACATGTCCTATAAAACAACAGAAATTCTTTCTTGAAAGTTATCTAAAAAATACAAAAAACTAGATAATGATCTGTGTCAGAGAAGGTATTTATATTATTCAGACTATTGTCCTCATCTTTATTGCCATTTGTACGTTTCGAACGTTGTAGCTCCTGCCTTCTTTAGGTGCTAGGAATTTAGAACCGCACTCTTTATTACAATCACTGGAGTATATGAACTCTATTCCTTGCGTAGTAGTGCTTCTTTTGGTAGGCATGAGTTATCGCCTATTAACCAATGTAAGTTTCTTGTTCACCACTGCGGCAACCTGGTATTGAACTTACAACACTTTGGGTCAAGTCACAAGTACTAATCAACGTCTATATCCACTGAGCCATGTATCCTTTCTAGCACCTGAAGAAGGCCGGAGCGTACAACGGCCGAAACGTCATTCAAATGGCAACAAAGATGAGGGCAATAGTCCGAATAATGGAAATAATACCTCATCTGTGTCAAAGACGTTGAAAACAAAAAGAAATTTTATTCAGGAATAAAGGATGCCAACGAATCTAAAAGTGAATTTCAACTGGATGAAGACGAGCAGATAAATGATAAAATACATACAGCAGCGGAAAATAACCAAGAATGAAGGTCAAAGAAGAGGCAATAAAGCAACTGCAGAAATGATGGCAGGATAAACTTCTTAATGGCAATACTCAGTCCAAACAAGCCTATGTAAACAAACCCCATACCCATCGGTAGTTACATAGTCCATAATTATAAGCTGAAACCGAAGGTTTTATTTCTCGCTACACAGGATCAATGCTTGTTCAATAGATACTACCAAGCAAGTATACTGAAAAAATGTGCTAAACTGAAATGTAGGTTCTGTGAAGAATATCCAGAAAGAATTGATGGTTTTGTATCAGGTTTCACAGTATTAATATCCAACAAACATAAAATTCGGGATGAATTGGTGGGCCAGTATCTGCATTGGAAAATCTCCAACTTTTATTAGAAGGAGACTTTGTATTAACTCTACCTAGATCCAGTTACAGTCATAGGACCTGTAATAATTTTATGGGACTTGACAATATACAGTCAGAACAATATTTGATTGCTTATTGATATTGCAGTTCTTGAAGGCTAATATATTTTTAAAATCTTCAAAAAAACTTATAATAATCTTAGAGCGAAAATCACAAAAACGTGGAATACAAAAAATTAGTAAATCTAGTTGTGTTTTGGGCTCTGGTTGTGATTGGAAAATGTTGATAGGCTAATTGAAGGACTTACAGACTATGCGTTAAGGAATTACAAAAATCGTTCTGACAAATACATTTCCCACATTGCAAAGGATTTTAGCTATTTAAATGTGTGTATTCTTAGTTTGCGTTGTTTTATGTTATTTTTTGTACAAACATGTTCAATGAAAATGTCATGATGCCATTTCTCACCTGAAGTTATTTTTCTTCTCGCATTCAATGTATCATATGAGTGACAAATTTTACTAACCTTCTTTCCTCATTATAAGCTCTCGAAATTCTAACTGTTTCTTCGTGATGTTAAATATGAACATCATCTTTGTTTCCATTTTTTAAAAATTCGTCGTTTGGTCGATGGAATTTCAAGCATCTTTCAGTAGAACCATATTTCTGATGTTTTACGTCTCTTCTTCATCTGTGGGCACTTACTGCGACATAATGGAGTTGTTACTGTTTAACGGTTCACTACTCTTTTATAGGTCTTCCATGAAATTGTTCTATTTCTTAATACTTTGCTTAGATTTTGGAACGCACCTTTCGCCTTTGGGTTTCAATGTCGCACATTCCGTTCTCTGTTAAAACTAGGTACCTCTAATATTTCGGCATAAATTTTCGATACCTAAGTTTAAATTAATTTTTTAAAATGAAAAAACATTCTTGAAGATTTCATTTTAGATTTAATTAAAAGTTTAATGATTAATTTATTATTTTCATTAAGTAAAATTTCTTGTCCATTTCAGATAGAAATGGTATAGATTGGAATATCACATTTAATTTCGATTTCTTAAAATTTTCTTAAAAGCCGCCATTTTCTTAATTTTAAGAAATTTGTAAACAAAGAAAAAATTCATCGATTTGAAAAATATTTCAAAAAATTTCTGAAACTTTATTTTAGTAAAATTAGAAAATTGATAGTTAAATTAATCTGATTTTAAAGAAATATTACTTACTTATGGCATAGAAAAGTAATATACAACGAATTATTAACGATTTGTCGTGTTCTCTAATCGAATGTTTGACGGACTGTTGAATGAAGGAAGCGATGACTGCTGCTACGGATGACCATGAATGCAATTTTCATAAATCTAATGGAAGGGACAAAACTTTTAAATTACGTATCCTTTTCATAATAATGGCAGTTTTAGTCAACCATACATGAAAATAAGGAACGTATTAAGTAAATAAAAATTATTTTAAAAATAGATAGCAGCCCTACGCTTAATAAACGTTGCAATTTTCGTTTCCACTTATCATTATAAAACCTCAAGGGATCACCCCAATAGAGAATTTTACACGATTTTAAATTATTATTAATTATTATAATTAAAATTGTTAAGAAATTGAAAAGATCTTGTAAAATTTCATTATTCATTAAAAAAACTTGTATTTCTTCAGACAATAATGTCCTTTATATTGCTCATTTACAAAAGCAATTAGAAGCTTTTCTAATTAAGTAATGTCTTAGTTTTATTGGATCTATTATTTGTCAATTCAGAGCTGATTTTCATTCAGATAGCACTAATTTGAAAAAAAGTAGGTGATTTACAATCTCATAGATTCTACTTTTGACAAAAAAAATTGTCATGGAGCATGAACGTTATGTGCGAAATGTCATGAAATTAAGTAAGTGGGGAGGGGTAATATATTTGCAAAAAGATCTTTACCAATATTTTTTAGCAAAAGATTTCAAAATTAATTTCATTCACTTTTGAATAAGTCCTGAAAATTTCATTAAAATCGGACGAGTATTTGATTTGTGACACGATAACTAGGCATATATGTATTTTATTATAATAGACTTAAATAGAAAATAGATTAGAATAGAAAATAGTTTAAAAACATATTTAACAAAAGTGAAAAAGAAGAGGAAAAAAATAAATAAATAAACGCTTTTTCTTTTATGAGGAAAATTGTGAAAGAGACAACGGTATCCGATTACTGTTTTAAATCCTACCACTCTTCCGGTAAATATTTGACTCAATGATTTAATGTGATAAAGAGATAAAGTTCAGCAGGTGGGTTTTCGAATGACCCGGTCAAAGGCTGTCCTTTACTGTATCTTGACCACACATTAAGAATTTTCCGGCGGAAGCTTTATTAAGATAAAAAAAAGATAACTGAAATGTCAGACTTACAGTTGCCAATGTTTATCACCGGTGGTTTAAAGCATTTCCGGATTTCCGGATTCATTTTAAATAAATAGAAGTCAGTTAAGTGAGTCAGTCAGTTGAGTTCCGCCGGGCGTTTGAGTGAAGTAGAATCTCCGTTCGTCTTGTTTCGGCCAGTTCGGATTTGTTGATCTCCATTAGAGTTAGAGCTGTGTGTCACATTCGCCTGCCGCAACCGAAAAGGCTAACTCTAAACGAATAAAGCGTCCTTTTCAACTCATCCAAGTTGTGGAAGTTCGTTCCTTATAGTTCAATCTTGTACCCTCAGCTTGAGGCTCCGACATTTTCTACAAATTTCCGGCAACATCACAGCATGGAGAACGGCCGCCGGAGAAACTGTTCGGACGGTCAGTTGGGGTGTTTACAGATTTTTAAAAGAATTTCCAAATAAATGTGTTTTTACGGAAAAAACGCGCAAAAAACATCAATGTTGAAAGTTAGAGAAGGCGATTACGTAAACAAAACAAGATTTAAACCAAAATTTCCAAAGTGTTACAAAGGATTAAAAAAATTCAAAAAATAATTTTAAAATATTTATCCTTTATCTTGATAATAACATGAACATTTTGATGAAAAAACTTTATTTTCGTTTTCATTACGCTATGCTGTTTTTTTTTTCCCGCGAAATAGTGAAAAACCCTAGTTAAAACACTTCGAAGGTATTTAAATTTTACTACTTATTTGATTCTGATAATTCCAATTTGTAAGTTGTATGTTGCGCTGTTATATTTGCTAACAACCATGTGACTTCTTGCCGTGGATATTTAGCCCTTTCTTCTCGATTTTCTTTCTGTATGACTTATTGTTGTTTTCTTTTTGTGTTTATTTTCAGCACCAAGTCTCCTAACATATTACATTGTTAAGATAGTACTCAGCAATAATGAATCTTGGAAGAACTCCTAATTCTCTCAGAAATGCCTCGCTATATAGACTGAATAAGTCTGGTTAGAAGACATATTCTTTTCTTTCACCCCTTTCTATTTTATATATTTGCTAAACTCATAGTCTATCCGTATGCAGGGCTACCAATATAAGTTCAGGATTATTCTAATATCCTTCAACGTTATCTTGAAGTTAAAACAAATGTTTGTGACGTATATTATCAAATTCTTTTGCATAATACGTAAAACACAGGTACACATCCTTCTGCTTCTGCAATTCTATTTCTGATACTAGTTTAATCATAAATGTCGCATTCTCTTGTTCCCGTGTTTTTAATGTTACCGAATGAGGTTGATTATACAACGGAGATTACCTTAGTTTGCACATGGTTCTGGGATAACCACTGTTTCTTTTTCTTGAATCAAGGCAGCAAAACGAATTAATAGATATGTAGTCTTTCTGTAGAATCCAACTATTCAGCACCTTATAACTTCTCAAGAAACCCAGCAACATCGACCGAAGAGAATATTTTTGTCACTAGCCACTTGCACATCAGTGTGGACCCACATTCAAAAAACGATTGTATCACATTTGGCCTCAGGAATAGGACGATGTAAATAATTAAGACATTATTTCATTCGACGATTATATTAGATATTTTCTTAGATATGAAATTATTTTTTATGAAAATTGGTGCTGTTGTTTCTAATTTAAACGTTAGTATTTGATGTCCGTAAAATAAAGCATTTTTTTAATATTCAATTTGAAATTTAAGTTGAACATTTTTAAAATTTATTCAAAAACAAAAACATAGTTTGAGTTTCTACTTATTTTAACTAACTTTGGATGTCATTTGATTTAAAAATGGAATTGAATGATTTGTTTTTTTATGACTTATCAATCTTTTGCTGAAATTATTTTTAGATTATAAGAATCTAAACTTATTTATAAATGGAACTTTGTCTCTGTGTGTATGTGTGATGTGTGTCTGTGTGTGTCCGTTACCTATAGACTTCGAAACAGCTGAACCGATTTTCTTGAAAAATTACACAGTTGTACTATAAGCGTCTGCGAGTGTTCTTAGCTAGGTTTTGTGTTGAGGTACCCTCGATAAATATCGAAAATCAATAATCGAAAATATCGGGTTATAGAAGGAGTGGTCCGATTTTAATCAAATGTGATACACTCATAGACAAAGACATAAGAAACGATATTCAGAAGTTTCAAGGTTGCAGTTTTTACAATAGTACAGAAATAATATATATATATATATATATATATATATATATATATATATATATATATATACAGGTTTCATTGAATAATATAGACAAGTTCTGTCTATTTTTTTTGTTTAAGATCCTTTCGTATGATCTGATTAGCTTCATAGTGCTGTCATTAAAAGACGTCAAGAAATCGCAGAAACCTGTATTAATGGAAAAATGCTGTCAAAATACACAATATATATATATATATATATATATATATATATATATATATATATATAAGGCAAGATGTTTGTGTGTCTGTTTATTTGTATGTATGTCCTTTAGACAAATCCACAATTTTTATCCAATACTCAAAATTCACACAAATATTCGTTAGGCTGCGTCTGGGCTCCAGGACCATGGATTAGTTTTAAAGCTTTCATTACACCCAAGCACCGCCTGGCTATAATGCTAGTTTATAATAATTTAATGATATATGCATGAATAATAAATCTGTAGTTGGGATAGAAGTTTATTCACGTATTTTCCAACAGTATTAGATCGTAAGTGAATATAACGAAACCTATTATCCATTGCAGTAACTCTACATCCAAGGTTGCATCAGCTTTTATTTTTAGACAGTCATTTTAAAATGAGAATGATTTGTTAAAAATACTTCATTCACAAAAATGATGCAACTAAATACATGCTTAAATAAATAAATACTCTCAAAATAATAAATATTTTTACGAATATGAACCAAATACAAGGGTTCCTGGGTATGACGGTAAAATACATCCTGCAGCAATGCCTCTGATTGGGAGGTTGTGATGAGCATGGAACCACCTTTAATTGTTGTTGTTCCAAGGTCCTCCATGACCCAGAGTGGTAGCACCTGTTAGGGTCCCAGCTATGGCAAAAAGTTTAACCTCAAAACTGGGGTCAAAACACTATGAAAGTTTAAAAAGAGATCTGTATAGAAAGATATATATAAATATTAGCAACAATACATTTTTGAAGAAGAAAAAGATTACCATTACACATTTTTTAATGAAAAAAAATTATTGCCATAATACATATTTAAGGAAAAGAAATCATTACCAGCAATACATTTTTGAATAAAAAAACTAGAAGATATATTCAGTTTCCTAAAATAAATTAAAAAATAAAATTTTTTTCATCAAGATCTGACTAAATCAAGCTTCTCACTATAACCTAACATTAAAAAATATCTTAAAGCTCTAGCTTTTTGGCATTAAATAACCAACAGAGGTTGATATGCCGTTAAACAAAACTCAAACTGAAACCAATACAAGCCCTTAGAGCCACTCAAGAGGATTAGTGAAGGATGATATTGTATGAACCTAAGAAAAGTAGCAGGGTGGAAGAAGTGCATTTATTAGATCATGCAGGAGAGATTAGGTTTAATCTTAGACTTAAAGATATTAAGCCTGTAGTGATTACGAAAACATCCCCTCGAGAGTCAGCTCCTGATAGATTTATGAATAAATTTATGGATGCTATTAAAATTCCGAGGCATTACCTCATATTTATTTACACATAATCACAAAAGACACGTTAGTTAGTTTTTCAGTCATGAAGAATGATTTTTCAACATAGTTACAACCACTAATTAAGGTTTTTAGAGGCTCTTCACTTTAGATGTTATCAGCTGTCAAGAGAGGTAAGAAATGTATCCTGTTCCACACATCGTAGTTAACACCCTTCAAACATTTTAACTACCACAAAGTTTTACCCCACCCCCGGTGCTCTTCAGTCCCTGAAAACGTTCATTAATCGTCGATAAATGATTTACACGTAAAGAATTTCAATGACTCTACTCGCTTGTGTCCACATTTGCATGACAGAATACATTTTGTCAGATACTATACCAAGTCAAAATATATATTAGTTTTGGAAAAAAGAAGTACCCCTCGTTTGGAGCACCACTGTTAAATTGCTAGAACGTTCATATTATGACAATGATACCCGTGCATATATCTGACCATATCAGATTTATCAGGTAGATACTTTTTAATGTGATCCAGCTCGAAAGACGGGACTGTTTAGATCTTACCGATGCTAGCAAAGAGTTAGAAGTCCTCGTGTTGGAGATTTTGAGCGTATAAGCTTTGATTAATTGCTAACCATGAATGATGATGCGTTCTCTCCCAAAGACTGAAAGTAAGATTTACCCAGAAAATTTGCTGTATAAGCTAACGGTGTGTTCTGTCGGTGAGCAGATCAGAAAGTTCATATGTGTGCGTGTTCGTTTAGTGATTTCTTTTTATTCACACTCTTTCGTTAAGTCTCTTCCGTTTTTGGAATCAGTCACCTTTCATAGGACAGAAATTATTTCAAACTGACTTGCGAAATTTGATTTTGACTTTTATCTTTGTTGGAATACCCCTTATTTCTGTTTATATAATATATAATTCTGTTTGTTGGGATTTCTATTTATTTATTCTGTTATGCGAAGCTATCCTGGCCAAGGTTTCAGCAGCCACTTGTTACCCATCCCCGCTATGGCCTGTTTTTTGAATTCAAATTTACCAAGCAGCTTAACTCGATGTTGATTTTTTGGAAAAGCAAGAGTTGAAGTATGAACGTTTCTTAATTCAAACTTCCTGTGTTAATCTGTGTGGTATGTTACGATTTGTTTCTTATATCTGTATTTTTTTCGTTTTTTTTTCTCACTTTTTGGTGTTCATGTGTCATTTGGAATTTAACTAAGTTAAAACTTAGTTAACTCTCCACCTTTGGAAGTTTTTTTTTATAATAGGAGTAGATATGTCACACTATCGCCCGGTCCATACTCCTCCCACGTCTATTGAACTGGAGTAGAGGCTTGCCCCTTGTTTCCTGTTTAGGATGTGGTTTCTGGCTTTCTCTTCTCTCTCTTCTCTCTTTTCAGAACTTGGTATTGGTGCTTCCGTGAGTTTCCTGCGATCTGGCGAGTTGGTGGCAACGGCTCATCACTGTGAGTGTAACGAGTTGGCAGTTTCCTGGTTGCTGCTTCCGACTGGTAGTTAGGAGCCCTAACTCTTGCGTAGCGTCAAGAGCGGCTGCTCTGATCAACAGTTGTATAATATCGGGGTTCTTATAGTGCCATGTCGCGCAAGGATAGGTTTCCCTGCAAGCGCTTTCGGTGGGCAACCCCGAGGCCACACCTTGTTGCAGCCCTAGCCAGTTTCCCTCCCAGCACATATCGTGGTTAATGACCGCCTGTATCCTCTACCCTAGGTCCCTTTCTATAAACAAAATCATGACTAAACAAATCAGAAATGACCCTAAACCAGTTAAATCCAAACCACCTAAACCCCTTAACCTTTCCTTCACTAATATCCGGGGCATTCGTACTAACTTTCCTAGTGTAGAAGCGTTCCTGCATGAAAAGTCCCCTGACATCCTTGCGCTCTGCGAAACTAACCTCAACTCAAGTATTCCCTCCTCTGACCTCTCCATCCCTGGTTATCTTCCCCTTTTATGGAAGGATTCCACTGTCCACATGCATGGGCTGGGTGTCTACGTCAGCGAGCACCTCCCCATAGCTAGGGTGACTTCACTCGAATCCACTGACCACCAATACATATGTCTCCGCCTGTCTCTCCTCAGTTCAGTTAGTTACTTATTCTTTCTTTACCGTTTTCCCTCCTCTCCTGACTGCTCCCTACTAGATTGCATTGCTGACGACATAGATAAGCCTATTTCCTATCACCCATTTGCCCACATATTTGTATTTGGAGACCTCAATGCCCATCACTCTGAGTGGCTTGAAAACGCCGTTACTGATCCAGCGGGCATTCACGCCATAAAGTTCGTTATTTCCCAATCCATTACGCAAGTGGTGGACTTCCCCCTCGCTTCCCAAGCACTCCCTCGGGTCATTCCTCACTACTAGATATATGTATCACCTCTGCGCCTAACGCCTGTCAAGTCTCGCAGCTTTGCCCTCTCGGCAACTCCGACCACGCTGTAGTCTCTCTCAGTATTTCTTTCCAATCTCACTCTCCCCAGGAGCCCCCTACCTATAAGACCTCCTACCTCTACCAAAAAGCTGACTGGGATGCCTTTAGCGATTTTCTCTACGACATCCTTTGGGGAAAAGTGTTCGACCTATCAGTTGATGACTGTGCCTCTGAGGTCTCGTCATGGGTGAAAGCTGGCATTGATGCCTTCATACTCACCAGGAAGTATTGCTTAAAACCTCATTCCTCTCCGTGGTTCTCTCCGGCCTGCTCAGCCGCCATTGCCCACAGGAACCATTACTTCCGTGTATTCCGGAGACAGTCAACTGATCACAATAGGCGCCTGTTCATATCTGCTGGCAGTGAGTGCAAGAGAACCCGGTTGTTTGCTGAGAGAATACGACAGCGCATAGCTGACCGCAAGTTCGGCTCCAAGGACTATTGGAGGATTTGCAAACGAGTGCTCAACAATAGGAAATCCTCAATACCTCCTTTAATCCATGAATTTGAGGTTCTCACGACATCTGCGGACAAAGCTGAGTGCTTTGCCCACAGATTCTCATCCAACTCCACATTCGACTCGTCCGGAGTACACCCACCCGACTTTCCTATTAGAACTGAGGCCAAACTGCACGACGTATATATTACCCCAACAGTAGTATCCCGAGTAATTTCAAAACTCGACCCCCATAAGGCGTGTGGAGACGATGGAATCCCTGTGATAGCCATTAAGAGGTGTGCTCCTGAACTTTCCCCTGTCCACTCTAAACTATTTAACTACTGCTTTTCTGCTCCCTGCTTTCCTGCATCCTGGAAGTTCTCGTCAGTCGTTCCTGTATTTAAGAATTGTGGTGAACTCTCGGACCCATCCAACTATCGCCCTATCAGTTTTCTACCGATATTCGGGAAAGTATTCGAGGCTATAATCAATGCTGAAAAAGTTCATCATCTCACCGCCCACAAACTCTTCTCTGACAGGCAATATGGATTCCGCTTTGCCAGGTCCACGGCTGACCTGCTAACAACAGTAACGGAGTACATGCTACAGGCCCTTGATGAGTCTGATGAGGCTCGCGCGGTTGCTCTGGATATCTCCAAGGCTTTCGACATGGTTTGGCACTCTAGCCTCCTATGCAAACTACGCGGTTATGGTATTACCGGTCGCCTGCTTGACCTAATCCAATATTTCTTAAATAACCGCAAAATGAAGGTCGTTCTGAATGGGCGTGCCTCTTCGTCCTACAGCACGAATGCTGGTGTCCCACAGGTCTCTATCCTGGGCCCGACGCTCTTCCTTATTTTCATCAACGACCTCCCAGATGAGATCAAGTCCCAAGTAGGCATCTACGCAGATGACACTACAATATACTCCCGCACCAGTAAGGAACCTGCCATGGCGGACAGACATAATCTCGCTGCTGACCTTGAACGGGATCTACACTCTGTGGTGAACTGGGGCAAGAAGTGGCTTGTCAACTTCAATTCATCTAAGACCAAGCTATTGTCTGTCAACCATTACAGGCAACCTCTCCTGCCTCCCATAAGCATGGACCAAGCGATTCTTCCGGAGAGCAATACACTACGCCTCCTCGGACTTACCCTGTCCTCAGACCTCCAATGGAATCACTATATTGAATCCATAGGAAAATCTACTGCTAAGAAGGTTGGGTCACTATGTCGATCCAGAATGTTTTTTCCACCTGAATCTATCCTGCATATATACAAGTCAACCATCCGTCCGTGCATGGAGTACTGCTGCCATTTATGGTCAGGTGCCCCTGCCGTTCTCCTCAGTGTTCTTGACAAGCTCCAAAGGAGAGTCTGTAATGTGATAGGTACTGATCTGGCGGCTCGACTGCAGCCACTTCCCCATCGTCGAAATGTGGCCTCCCTTTGTCTGTTCTATAAATATTTTCATGGCTTCTGCTCGGACGAACTTAAGTCACTGGTGCTTCCTCAACAGGTGTTTACTCGTACAACCAGACTGGCAACTGGGTCACACCCATTCACAGTCAGGTTAGCCAAATGCATACGACAATTCTACTCCTGCAGCTTCTTTTCTCGCACTTCCCGGCTGTGGAACTCGCTCCCGTATTCTTGCTTTCCTGACGGCTACAACCTCCAGAAATTTAAATGTAAAGTCAATACTCATCTACTAACCACTGGACTCTAGCTCTCTCCCCACCCCCGTATAACCCTCCCTTTCTCTCCACCTATGTATCTGTCATCGCACCTGCATTCTCAGCTTTCTATTGTTCTTTTCTTTCTAATTTACCTCGCTCTTTTCTAATTAATATTTTTACATTTATGTAGCCCCCTGCACATCAGTGGCATTTCCGCCTTTCTCGGGGTGAAATGATTAAAAAATATATATATATATATATATATAATCTTCGTTGTCTCTCTCTCTCACACGCACACACACACACTCACACACGTACCCACACACACACACATGCATTTCTATATAATGACCGGATATACTTGTTTTCCGAACATACGTTTCTGATAGGGCGTATAGGCAGCCCCTAGCAGACAGGGCACGTTTGTGTTAATTCAACCCTTCCAGGGAGCGTTTTGCTTGGGCTTACTTTGCTGAGTCTCTAGCATCTTTAGATGTAATAACTTTTATTAAAAATAAAAAATATTTCTCCTTCTTTCATTTCACCCATAACAGGTTTTCTTTTCATAATTTTCCCCCGTTTTACATTTGTAATGAGAGGGGACGAAACCGGTCGACTGGTGCATTTGTTTTAAAATTTGGTATGGCCGATTATAGTAAAAAATGTTTGTCTTTAACGTCATATATATACATATATATGCGTGTATGTATGCATGTATGCATGTGTATATATATTTATATATATATATGTGTGTGTGTGTGTGATAGAGAGAGAGAGAGAGAGAGAGAGAGCAGTCTATAGAATCCGAACAAAAGTGGGAAAATTAGACATAATAAAATATATAAATGTGATAGTTGTTGGAATTTGAACATTCTATAGTTACTCAAGTTTTTACCCATTTTTTATAAGCCTCTCCAAAACTCGCACTTCGTTTACCTGTAACTCTCTTTCGATTACTACACTTTAACAATGGCAAGTTACATTTCTGGAAACTGTGCTCTTTTGACTAATGAATTACAAATAATATTTATATCAGTCAGTTTTAACCTTAACTTTATTGAGCAACATACGACAACAGTCATGGAAATCTGTCGGTTAGACTTTAATTTACAATAATATTTAAGAATATTTCAACAGATCCATTGTATTAAATATTTTGCTTCACTAAACTCAGCCGTCTTTCAGCGAAACTCATAATTTCAGCTTTCCAGAAATTTGTATCTTTCTGGGTAAACACTGCACAATGTAACTTTTGCAGTATCCAAGAAAAATAAATTGTATATCTTACAGAGAATACAATAAAAACACGTGTAAATATTGATGCGAAATTGAACTGCCTGGTAAGCATGATGGATGAATAGAAAATTCCAGCCAAGCTGTCATAAACTCCGCTCTGATTAATCGCCAAACAAATATGTTTTCTAACAAAGCCCTGACAAAACACCATGCTCTTTCGCTCCGGACGTTTTTCGTTGATTTCAGCATTCACATTTTGAGTTTAATTTGAACCAGAATTTGTTTAGATCACTCGTTTGTTACACTTTTCCAGTCGCACACAGCCTTTCCGTATTTGAATGAAAAATCAGGCAACGATCTTATTAGCATCGCTTTATTTCACTCACCCGTTTAATCACATTCATTTCTCTCTCTTGTCACTTGTTTTCAAAGTAGAATATTTTCGCACACGCAAACCCGCTCGAGTAGGCGTTTTTAGTCTGAATTATGAGAAGCCATACATCGTATATATTCTAGTGCAACCAAGACTGCGCGAATTATTTTCATCTTCTGCTTTGTAGACTTCCAATATGCTGGTCGTCTTCTATGTCGTACATAGTTTATTATTTTGTGGTAATGTTTTGATTGAGCAGCTATCAAACTCGGCTAGTCGACTGGACCAGTATGTATGATTCAGCAACAAACCTTAGGCACGAAATCTGGCGAACTGAATTTGACAAGTTCAATCATTCACTGTGATATAAACTACTCAATTTTCTTTTCGTTTTATTCTTATCTTTACTTTGCTTAGGCTATTGAGCTATTTGGTGTTTTCTTTGCTAGAATCAATACACAAAATTAGAACAGTTTTAACAAAACTTTCTTTCTTTATTATTGGATGAGAGAGAAAGTTGCACTGTTATGGAAACTTTCTTAATACCATATTTGGTCGATTTTACGTATCAGCCCATTAAAAGTTAATTCAATTTTATATTTTATATAGAATATGCATTGTGGTGCAGTGGATGTCGAATCGGAACGAGAAACCGAAGGGCCGAGTTCAAATTCCAATTAAATTCAATGTATTCACTTACTCGGAAATACCCTTGAGAAAGATATTAATCCGTTGCTTCTTCCTTCAGCAGTAGGTTAAATAGGAGAAAGAATTGGCTTCTATAGTGTTGGTTGACAACCAGCCTACCGTGGAAAATAATGGCAAGATATTCTGCTATATCAGCCATGTCTCTTTCGAGACATGATCGCCAAAGCATGTATCCCGTGTGGCACTTGACTGAAATGAAGACCAAACGAAATGTCTATTTATAGTCAAACAAAATACCATAATTAGGCATTATCTCATTCAGCATATGAGGAATAGGAATTTTGGAAAAAAAAACGTGCGTAACCGACAATACTGAAGTTGATTGAAGAGAAAATAGACTATTTGCTCATCGCCAAATCATGCTGCTATTTTGCAGGCATCTAAGATCATAACACAAGATACATTACATATTCGGTCAAATCCATAGTCAAGAAGGCTTCTGTGAATTTATAGCATCACTTTTATTATGTAAAAGTATATGAACTAAAAATTATTTGTTAACATGTCGAAATAAATTTATGACACATTTATAGAAATCATTTGAGAAATAGGTTTTAGTATTCAGAAATAGCGGTTGTTTCAACGAGAGAAATTGGTGAAATTTTGTTTAAGGTGTAGATTTATTTTGTTATTAAAATTAATATTACTTGCTTTTTGTATGATATATTAAGTGGCCGTAACGGTTTTCGTGTAGCTACACGCGTTTTGAGTCTAAAGTTGACACTCTTCAGGCGAATAAACTTGTGATTTTACACATCGAGATATGTTTGTTTTCTGATGGCCAAAGAATCATGTATATATAGAGAAGTGATGAGCAAGTAGGAAAGATCATATACGTGTATTTTTTAGTTTCTTTTTTCTCACACACGCACGTTAAATCTCTTCCGTCACATTTGGTTGGCTATGAATTTATTTTACATTGACTTGCAAAATTTGACTTCGTCTTTACAATTCAAAATTGTTTTCAGCGATTTCGATTCAGTTCTACTGTACGGGTCATCTGTTCTTTTTGTTGTTTTTGGAATACTATTTTTTTGCAACGGTTCGCAAAATTTATCATTTTTTTATTGCGTTTGAACTTAGTGTGTCTTAGGGTTTTTATGTTGTTTTGTTGAGAGAAGGCTTGTATTTTTTATAAATATTTTTCCTGTATCATAAGCATGTCATGATCTGCATTTTGGTAGATCGGCATTACTCTGGATTTAATTCCACTACATACTTGTAAACGTTGGGAAACGAACACGTTCCTGTTATTGGCTACTTTAATGTTACTTCCGTACAGAACTACTCTTTTATTTAAGCCTTGTTTCGCCTCCACATATATTTTGTTCATCCAGCGCATTTTAGTGCATAAATTACGTTTTAACAATTGTAGCTAAAATTCTTTTTATTTTGAATCTAGACGTGTTTTCGAACTTGAAGTGTTTTCCTTCTTTTATTATGTTGCATACCCCACATCTTTTTGTGTTCCATATTATGACCCCCTGTGTTGTGTGTTGCTCGAAGTTTGATGAGGGTAGTATGTTGTTTTTTTAATTTTCGGGTTGGATTGTGTTTTTTATTATTTTGTTTGTCTTGAAGATTTTCTTTATTTCATCATTTTTGTTGAGTCTTTTTAATTTTGTAAATAATTCTTGGTTGATTTTGTTGTGAGTATAGACGTATACTATAATGTTTTTTTCTTTTTGTTGTTTTGTTTATTTGCTGTCTTTTTTGTTTTTGTTTCCAGAGAGATTCTAATAGTATTTCTTTTGCCAGTTGAAAACCCTGTTTATTAGTGGAATGGGGTATCCTTTTATTTGTAGTGTTTTTCGTAATTCCTGGGAATGGATTTTAGACATCTTTTAGGGTGGTGACTTTTGAAATTCAGGTATTGTTAGGTGTCTTTCGGTTTATGATAAATGTGTGTGATGGTGTAATTGTTTTGCTTTTATGAGTATATCTATGAATGGCAAATCAATATAGCTATATTCTAGTGTGAACTTAATTTTGGACTGTAAGTTTTGGAGTAGATTGGTAGTATATTTATGTTTTCCCATGTTGATCTCCAAAAGATAAAACAATCATCTAGATATCTCTTCCATGATTTATTGAATTCTCTTTTTATGTCTTCCCCATATTTGTGTCCTATTTGGTTGAGTAGGCTTTCTTCTATATTTGCTAGTGTTATATATG
>JBBBDQ010000614.1:9022500-9077500 GCA_037127315.1 Ascarosepion bandense
TTTGATTAAAATCGGACCACTCCTTCTATAACCGGATTTTTTGGATTATCGATTTTAGATATTTATCTGGGGTACCTCGACACAAAACCTAGCTAAGAACACTCGCAGACGCTTATAGTACAACTGTGGAAATTTTCAAAAAATCGGTTCAACCGATTTGTAGTCTATAGGTAACGGATACACACACACAGACACACACACACAAAGACAAAGTTCCATTTATAAATATGTTTTGATAGATTTTGAAATATTTTTAGTATTTTTTCTTATTTTTGTTTCTTTCTAGAAGCGTAAAATTGATTTTATCTTCTCTATGGTTTTACTATAAATTTTTTCTGATTTTTTTTAATCAAATTAATTTTAAAAAGACAGGCCAAGTCGCGACATTTTAAATGACAGAACCGAGGGTATCATTAGCGTTTTCAAAAATTAGTTTTGGTTTTCGTTCATTCAATTCACACAGGATTCAAATTCCCTTAACGACAGCCTAATCGGTCACGGCTTTATATGAGGATAGTTTTTCAAAGCAAATGAAAAACAAGATTAATCCTGACGCTAACATTAAGATCTTATCTGCAAATAAGCTATAATTACTTCATGTCTCTGATATACGTTCTGTTTAAACGAGTGTGAAGTAGAAATATCAGCAGCATCTTTAAAAGATTTTTAAAAACGACAGAGACTAGCTCATATATATATATATGTTTTAAAACTTTTATAACACGTATTGCTTTTTTTACTGACTTATCTCACTCTTTACAGAATATATATCTATATATATATATATATATATATATATATATATATAACCTTGTATTCTGTAAAGAGTGAGATAAGTCAGTAAAAAAGCAATGGGGATAGATATGAAATTTTTAAAAAAAGGTAAAATACATGGGAGATTACATTTATTTATTTTTTAATCGTATCACCCCAAGCAAGCAGGTAATGCCACTGGTGTGCAGGGAGCTACATAAGTGTAAAAACATTTATTAGAAGAGAGTGAAGAGGAAGACGAACCAGTTAGAAAGGGGCAATAGAAGAATGAGAACGCAGGTGTGATGACAGATCAAAGGTGAAGAGAAAGGAAAGGATATACGGGGTGGGGAAAGAACTAGAGTCAAGTGGTTAGTAGATGAGTATTGACATTGCATATAAATTCCTGGAGGTTGTAGCCGTCAGGAAAGCAAGAATATGGGAGCGAGTTCCACAGGCGTGGAGTGCGAGAGAAGAAGCTGCAGGAGTAGAATTGTCGTCTGCATTTGGCTAATCTAATTTTGAATGGATGGGACCCAGTTGCCAATCCGGTTGCACGAGTAAACACCTGTTGAGGAGGCACTAGTGACTTAAGTTCGTTCGAGCAGAAGCCATGAAAGTATTTATAGAACAGACAAAGGGAGGCCACATTTCGTCGGTGGGGAAGTGGCTGTAGTCGAGCCGTCAAGTCAGTCGTCATTTTAGATATGTTGTTTTTAATTAGGTTTATCTATTCAACATATATAGCCAGACTATTATGAGGACCTTAGATATTATGCCAGGATTTGTCATCGGAGGCCACAATTTGAACAGCATAAGGTACGCAGATGGTACAGTGCTTATTGCAGACACGGACAGGAAACTACCAGACCTCCTACAGAAGGTTGCTGTAGAGAGTGACAAAAAAGGATTACAAATAAACTGCAAGAAAACTGAATGCATGGTCATCGGCAAAACAGCAACCCAAAGTGCCAAATACAGTCGGGGGATACTAAAATCAAGCATGCATAAAATTTAAATACCTGTGAAGTGTTCTAACAGAAGACGGAATATGTGAGACAGAGATCCGAATCCAATTTGACATGACAAAGAACACTTTCCATGAGCTGATTAAAGTTTTAAGAGACAGGAAACTTTCACTGGGAACAATGAAGAGAGTATTGGATTTTTATGTGATGTCAGTTCTTCAGTATGGCAATAAATTCTGGACAATATCATCAAAGACGAAGGAAACACTTGAAGCAGCTGAAATGTGTTTCTAAAGAAGAATGCTGCGAATATTATAGAGGAATGACGGCTTGGAGAACCTGATACTAACAGGTCAGATAGAAAAAAGAGACAGGGCAAAGCAGCGGATAACATAGTTGAAGGCCTGAGCAGGATGATGACAGAATGTGGGTTGCTTGGTGTAGCAGGAGAAAGCGTGCTAAGAACCACCAGGAATACGTAGATGTGGAAAGTCATGATCGCCAACGTCCTGAAGGGACAAGGTACATAGAAGAAGATATCGGTAGCCATAAACACCAACACTTTGAAAAGACATAACATATAAATGATTAATATATTTGTCAGACACGGAAAAGAAAGCGCAAAAGATCCTACAGAACGTAGCGAAGGAAAGTGAAATGAAGGATAAATGTATAAACTAGGAGTAGACAGAATGCGTGGTTATCAAGAAAAGAATGAACCCAAAATGAATATTCAGTCAGTTAAGTGCCATACGTGATACACGCTTGGGCGATTATGTCTCTTTCGAGACATGACAGACTGGGCAGGAGATTATCCCGCAGTAGGTTGCCATTGCTTTCTGCGGTAGACTGGTTGCCGACCAAGGCTATAGAACCCAATCTGTCCTGTTTTTTAACCCATTACTGGAAGGAATAGACGGATTAATACCTTTCCCAAGGATATTTGCGCGTAAGTGAATGCAGTGAATTCTGCTGGAATTCAAACTCGGCTCCCCGATTTCTCGTTCCGAGCAGATATCCAATGCACCACAACGCACATCCAAAATGAACATTACACATCGTTAAAACCACAATCAAACACGTATGTAAATATCTGAAACGTGTTCTAACAAAAGATAAAAAAGTGATACACTGAGGTACGAAGACGTATTACGATGACCAAAGACGGATCCCAAAAGAGAAAGAGAGTATCAAGAAACAGAAAAACGTTACAGTATTTTCATTATTCGAACTATTGACCTCATCTTTGTTTCCATTTGTACGACGTTTCGGCTGTTGTACGCTCAGGCCTTCTTCGAGTGCTAGGAATTTCGAACCGAATCCTCACTGGGATATATAAAATCCATTACTTGCTTCGTGCCTCTTTTGGAAGTTATGAGTTTTCTCCGTCCAACCGTGTAAGTTACTTATTAACCCAAGGGGATTTGTGCGTAAGTGAATAAAATAAATTTGCCTGAAATTCGAACTCAGCTCTCCGATTTCTCATTCAGAGCTGATATCCATTGCACCATAAACGCACCTACTATTTCCTAATGTGTCTTGAGTTCTCAGCATTTTTGTGTACCTAACGTTTTAAACACATAAAAAAAAACAATTTTAAACTTCTAAAACACGGAATAGCTAAGAAGGTTGGGTCACTGTGTCGATCCAGGATGTTCTTTCCGCCTGAATCCATCCTGCATATATACAAGTCTACCATTCGACCCTGCATAGAGTACTGCTGCCATTTATGGTCAGGCGCCCCTGCCGCTCACCTCAGTGTTCTCGACAGGCTCCAAAGGAGAGTTAGTAACCTCATAGGTGCTGACTTGGCGGCTCGACTACAGCCACTTCCCCACCGACGAAATGTGGCCTCCCTTTGTCTGATCTATAAGTACTTTCATGGCTTCTGCTCAGAAGAACTTAATTCACTGGTGCCTCCTCAACAGGTGTTTACTCGTGCAACCGGATTGGCAACTGGGTCCCACCCATTCACAGTTAGGTTAGCCAAATGCAAACGACAATTTTACTCCTGCAGCTTCTTCTCCTGCACTCCACGCCTGTGGAACTCGCTCCCATACTCTTGCTTTCCTGACGGCTACAACCTCCAGAAATTTAAATGCAATGTCAATACTCATCTACTAACCACTTAACTCTAGCCCTCCCCCACCCTGTACATCCTTCCCTTTCTCTCCCCCCGCCTTGCAACTGTCATTACACCTGCATTTTCATCTCTCTATTGCTTTTTTCTAATTGGTTTGTAATCCTCTTCTCCCTCGTCTAATTAATTTTCTTTCAGTTATGTAGCCTCCCGCACATCAGTCGCATTTACGCCTTGCCCGGGGTGAAATGATTAAAAAAATACTTCTGTACATACGTTATAATATATATATTACCGTAAATTAACGAAGAATAACGAAACTGGATATAAACACCCGACAATTTGAAATGATTTGTTTGAACATTATTTTTGATTGATAGTGTTATTTAATTAGATATTCTGTTTATAATCAAACAGTATTATATATTTATTTCTACCGGCCTGATTATTTACGATGAATTTTTGTTATGAAATTGTGTAATCCTGCCGAATGACATACATTTTTGTAACAAAAATTTATCGTACATAATAAGGCCGTTAAAAATAAATATATAATATTGTTTGATTATCAGCAGAATATCTACTTAAATATGAGTAACGATCCAAAATAATGTTCAAACATATCATTTCAAATATATATATATATATATATATGTATATATATATATATATATATATATATATATATATATTGAACGAGAAACAGTTTTGTAGATTGTTTTAATAATGTTTTACATCAAATGTATGAAATAGTGACTATTCACATTAAACTACTTATAACAGTGATTATGAATATTAAATTAAGATATGGATTTTAAAAATATATTTTGTTTCTGCTTTCATCCTAACGAAGGAGTTCTTACTGTGTTTTACACATGGTTATATTCTCAGAATGATATAATCTAATAAGAAAGAATGAAAAACATTTGGTGGATGCTGAGTTTTGGGATTAACACTGATACAGGAGGAATGAATAACGCCGCAGATGTTTCCAAGGCATTTAATAATTAATGAATTCACTGCCTAACTTCTTCAACTTCTGTTTGTTTTCGTTATAAGCCTTTTAATAACAACCTGATCGACCACAAGCAATCTGTGATTGCAAACGCACTTATAGAGATTCTGTATTCAGATCGACTTATCGAGGCGTATCTTTTGCATCTAACGTGCCTGCTGTCAAATGACTGAAAGAAGACAAACATGAACAACTAATACAGTGAATAGGATTTAACAAAGCCAAATAATTATCTGTCGAGCCTAACCTATTAAACTACACAATTACCTGCTTAAACTGTGAACAGATTTTTAAAAATATTGACAAGTTCGAATATAAGAACAATAAATCTGTCTGCGGGTATCAAATTATTTTTAGAATGAATAGCAGAGATTTTAGACGGTATATAGTCTATAAGAGATTTTTATTATGCAAGTCAATGTCTTCAAAATTAAATTTCGTTTTAAACAAATGACTTTTTTACAATTATTAGAAAACCATTCTATTTATATAAGTAATATAAATTTCAGCTTATAATATCGATTATCTAAACTTTTTTTTTATTGTTTCATTTTAGGCAAGGCAATAATGTAACTAGTATTCAGTGAGTTTCTACAAGTGAAAGATAAGATTATTCTGAGAAGAAAGGGCAATAAGACTACAGAATCAGGCCGACAGAAAATGGCGGTTGGCGCTGCATTTGAATTTTTTAAATAAATGCCGCAGAGAAGCAAAAACTCGGACGAGATTTCCACAGGTGAGAATTGCGAGAAAATAAATTATTACAATAGAAACTAACGTTATATCTAGCGAGTTATATATATATATATATATATATATATTTAATTATATATATATATATATATATATATATATATATATATATATATATTTGTGTGCGTGTGTGCAATATGTGAATTTACGTTTTTTGATAATTTTTCGTGTCATATTATGATATTATCATGTTTCTCTGATAAGATCACATGAAAAATTATATAAAAACTTAATAACAGTCCTGTTTTTCTAGCTTATTGCCCTTGTTTCTTCAAGTATATTTTTATACTATCCCTTGATAAAATATTGTGTTTGCAGTGTCTTTAATTTCATTTCTGATAGTTCAATAACCACTGTTAACGCTTTTCCATATGTGAAAATTTACGGCCATATCATTTTGAAAAAACTGATTCCCTTACAAACACCGTAGTTTAGTAATGTCGAAACTAATTGATACCTAGAAGAGTGACTGCTTAGGAATACCCAATGCTGTAATTTTAGATATGCAGGTGGTGTAATGTATAATGGCTCGTAATTGAAAATCGGATAGCAGAATTCCATTTCCAGTCGTATTCGTTATATTCACTTACGCTCAAATACTTCTAAGTTATGGTATAAATCCACCTTTTATTCCCCAGGTATGGGTTAATTAGTATCGCTTGTATCAAGGCGGACGTCCGTTTGACTTTTGAAGTATGTCTTAACTATCTGGTATGTTGAACCTTGCATGTTTTTTTTTGTTTTTTAATTCTTGTCCTTAATTTTTGTTTGAATTTGTAAATTTTAGCCTTAATTTTGGTTTGAATTTTTTAATTATTGACAGAGGTACTACTTTGCTATTGCAAGTGATTTTGGCGTTCAAATTTCGTTTCGATGTAAATGGGGAAAGGTTTTTTTAGTAATATCGCTGTTTGAAAGAATTTCTAAGGGTATAGCACCGGTCATTCTAAACTCCCCCTCCTCACTCTCAGCCTGGGTGCTGAAGCATGCACTGTGAACCGTTCTCTCTCTCTCTCTCTCTCTCTCTCTCTTTCTTTCTCTCTCTCTCTCTCAACTAGACAAGATGGACGAAGACACGCGGGTAATATCTGGGAAAATTAAAAAACGGTATCCAACCAAAGGCGGACGTCCATTTGACTTTTTCAGTATGTCTTAACTATCTGGTATGTTGAATCCTGCATGTTTTTTTTTTGTTTTTTTTGTCAATTGGAGTAGATAGACTAAACTATCGCCCGGTTCAACTCCACCCTCGTCTATTGAACAGGTGAAGAGGCTCATCCCTTGTTTCCTGTTTAGGATGTGGTTTCCGGCTTTCTCTCTTCCAACCTTTTCACTCTTCATTTTTTTTTTTTTTCAATTGGAACATAGACTAAACTATCGCCCGGTTCAAAATAAATATTAGGTCTAAAAATACATAAAAACTGAAAATATTTTATGGCTTTAAAGAACATGCAAAAGTTCGTTTAGCCGAAAAACAATACGTCTATTAAATGTTTTTAATGTTGTATTCTGTTAGCGTAATAAAGTTAGAAACTCTTGTTTTTTCTCTAGTAGGTTTATAATATACATGACAATATACGAATGAAAGCGATAAACATCCGCGGCGATATACTTTTTATAGATTTCTTTCCTTGCATGATACTATTTGATGTCACTAAATAAATATTAAATGTAATTTCAATAAAGAATATGATAAGCTGAAATTCAAATGGTAAATCTATCTGGAAACCCTTTCTTGAAATATTAAAATGGGTATTCTAATCTAGATACTAAGAAGGTTTTAAATAATTTAGAAAAATGTCTTTCTTTATGACGTTGATTGCATCAATAGGGTGTTACTATAAGGAGAATGATTTATCAATTATTAATAAAACTTTGTTTTATCAGTACATGTTAATAGGAAGTGTCATGAAGACACGTGCTATGCAATTTACAAAACTAACACGCAACAAATATTTTGACATTATATAATATAATATAATAAATTAACACTTGGTGATTGTTTTGAATGTGTTACTATGTAGACAGGTATAAAGCACACGTGAATTCACTTTGTAAAACGGCCTTGTAACGAAGTCACTTTTGTGTTACATCTCTGCCGGTAAGGTTGAATTAAATTTGACTCGCTGGGTAGAACAATATTTCATCTTTGAAAAGCGAGAACATTCAACATCACACACACACACACACACACACACACATATATATATAGTGTATCGAGGCAGCAAATAATTTTCTAAACAAATGATATTAGATATAAGAAACAATGAATGTCTATTATGCTTAATCATGAGTCGTTCTAAACGTCATATTTTGGCTTTAATTTCAGCTGAAAATAAAGACAAAAATTTTCCAACATTTGGATAATTTTTTATTAATTTGGTTCTAAGCTTTCGGCTCACATGATCCATCTTCAGAGAGGTTATTTAGACGGTAATACAGTAACATCCACCATCACCGACGATTTTATTTTGTCTTGACATAAAACTCCGCTTGGCAACGGCAATAGTTACCAAAAATAAAAAGCGCAGTTCGCAAATTTGCAATGCGGTTCTATGACGTCACACCGCGTGATAGCGTGAAATGACAACAAAACCATGTATTCAAATGCAATGTAACGTGTTATGACCGGATTTAAAGGTGATTTTATTAAGTGTTGGTTGTTTAGATTTTATGTACATGGCCTTTAATATCTGAAGGTTTTTTACTGTGTGTATGATTAAGGATTATTGTATTGTTGACTAAAATCTCTCTGATATTACCTATATGTTTATGTTTTTCAGAGAAATGTTGTTTAATTTTACTCTGATCAGAAAGATGACATGTAAGTCTACGAGAGAGCGTGGTTGTAGTAGTCGTTCTGTTTGAAATATATATATATATATATATATATATATATATATATATAGTAGTGAGCATAAAGATCAGAACGATGTTAAGAAAAAAATTAAATATGAAATGACTTTTTTATTTTAAAGCCTCAAAGAACATTTTATCAAGAAAAAAAAGAATTTAAAGAGAAATTATATACTTCCAAAATATAAACATTTTCAATAATTATTAAATTTTATGAAATTATTTATACGTTCTGATGATTTTGATAATTTGCTTTTTCGAATGTTATATAATTATTCTTATAACTTTATCAAAGTATGTTTATTGAGTTTTATATTTTGGAATTATATAATTTACCTTTATATCCTTATTTTTCATTGGTTAAATGTGTTTTAAAGCTTTAAAATAAAATGTTATTTCATATTTAGACTTTTTCTTAACATCCTTCTGAACTATATGCTCGCTACTATATATATATATATATATATATATATATATATATATATATATATATGAAAAGTTGTATATAAGAAAGCTATCTACTCCACCCCCAACCTCGTTATACTCATCTGTCTATTACCCCCCTCCTGACATTTCCTATAACTAACCCCTCTTTCTCATCACTTTCCTCTATGTAACCCCCTTAGCAAGATGGTAGTATAATGCCTTGCTTAGGGTGAGATGCCTAAACAAATAATATGAAAAAATAAAAAGTATGTAAAGAACAAAAAGCTTCAGCAGCAATTCTATTCCGTTTGAGTTACACCAAAACACAGATTGTCTTTTTCTTTGTGTCTTGCACACTGCTCATGTCAGACCGAAATTTACCATCTTACCGACTTGCTTTTATTTTTGATAAGATTAAATAGACTATTTCTTAATGTTGGAGATGTTTAGTTACTCTTCCATCATCACGAACATTTGCTTCTAACGCCGTCTAAATATATATTATATTGGCTGCAGTATAGATTCGCTGGCTGAATAGTGTCCTCCAACTTTTACGATTAGTTCCTCTGACTGTCATACTTGCAGTATTAATCCAGAATTGCTTTATATGATCTTAGAAACATTTTTTTTTCTGTTCGTCATTCAACATAACACTGACAACCCGAGAATTCTCTGTACAGGACTGTCATGGCCGAATCGAATATCGCATGTCAGTATTCTCCAGAGTGCCAGCAGCAGAAACATTGAAACTTCTATCATCTAACGATAGCTGAGATGGATTTGTTATCACACACACACACACACACACACACACACACATGTATATATATATATATATATATATATATATATATATATATATTCTATTTGAAAACTAGTTATTACACAACCTAGGTTTCTACCAAGTGGTGTCTTTAGGCGACTGTTAATAACTATAATATAATTGTATTGAACACTTTTTAATTATCACCAAAAACTAATTAATTAAAGTATATATATATATATATATATATATATATATATATATATATATATATATATATATATATAAAGTTTTGACTTATTCTATAAGAATAGGTTAAAAGTGCCCAATATCAGAGTTTGAGAATATGTGAATATAGCAGTGGACAATGAAGTCAACACGCAGGGCCTCTGTGCGTTGATTTCAACTATTGTTTAATATTTTGGGTGGGGGTCGAATGTGTGGGAAAATTATTCTTAGTGGTGGGATTCCCGAGTGCTTTCGGTTACATTTTAATTAAAATCGAAGGTTAGTAATGCAATATTAATATACTTTTACCTTGTGTACGAATTATTATATCGCATTAATTTTCTTTTTAGTGGAGAGTTGCTTACTTTCTGTTGTGGATCCCGGGAATTGGAACCGCACAAAATAAATGAACAATAATCAGAATTGGAGATAGAAAAATAAGTATATCAACGTAAAAAAATACAAACTTCAACGCAAGTTAGTAATCCAGGAATACAGTTAGTAGGAAGTATATATACAAGTCTCTGAAGTGAAGCCGTAGTATGTTTAGTAAGTCCACGTGGGAAGCTGACTGGTGCTGTGTAATAATATCATTACTGATTATATTTCAGAGCTGCTGTGAACTGACGCTGTATTCTCCGTGAAACCTTGGTATCTTTCGGTATCTGTCGTTATCTATCGGATAGATATCAATATCAATCCACCCCACCACTGGGGCAAAATGTGGCACAAGACCTTTTTAGAGTGAGTGATATGGGTTATATAGCCCAGCCAAAAATACCTGTCAGACTTTGCCCAGTCGTGACTAACCTTCGGCGTAACCACAGCTGGGTTTATGCTCTCAGCCCAAAGGTAGAGAGCCGACAGTGTCATATCCGGAGATAAAATCTGATGAAACTTACCGGTATCTCTCGGATCGATATCAATTCACCCCCCACTGGGGCAAAATGTGGCACAAGGCCTTTTTAGAGTGGGTGATTCAGGCCATATAACCCAGCCAAAAATACTTGTCTGACTTTGCCCAGTCATGACTCTACCCTTCGGCATAGCCACGACTGGGTTTAAGCTCTCAGCCCAAGGGCAGAGAGTCGACAGTGTCAAGTCCAGAGATAAACTCTAACTAATCTCGCCAATATCTTTCGGATCTAACGTATCTCACGATGGCAAGAGTTTATGTATACTTTAGAAGAGTCCAATATCATGGAAAAATGGGAGACCCCACAACACTTTCCGAATAGGGTTAGTGCATCTGCCCATGTTTGCTCGCGCCACTATTAAGTGAATATCTGTTTAATTTGTTCTATTTATCTACTGTTGTTTTCCACAGTTAGATATTCTTATATTTTTATATCCACGGAAATATTTTGTACGTGCCAACTTAGTTGGGTGTCTTTATTGAAGTATTTTCTCATTGGACAAAAGACATACGATTGCGCCATTTAGCTCATCCAAAGGTTTAAGTTTACAAAATCTATTATGATTGTATTTTAAAAAGAAGTATCGATCCTAGCAGTTAAAAAATGGACATCTTACTTTTTCGATAAAAAAATCATTTTATCATTCACTTTCTAAACAATTCAACATGGAAAAAAATTGATTGACAATTGCTTAACATGAATATCTCTATCCAAGGCAATCTTTGAACACCGTTGTGATATTAAATATTCCAAGCTTGATATAAAATCCATTTAAACTGCTATGTACTAAGAGATTAATCTGAGGTTACAAATGTAATTCGACAATATATTCATGACCTTAGATTAAAATGTGCCAACATTTCTTTTGATGTCCTTTACTCTTATTCAAATTGTGACAGGTTTTAATAATTCCATATGGAATGATCAGTTCAATAGATTCGTGGCAACTTCCTTTTAACAAATACGTATTTCACTTTCGTCTAAAGATCTGATTGAAAATCTTGGAATTATATATTACATTCATCAAAATCCTCGCTTAAATGCGAATGTTACCATACAGGTATACTCTAATGAAACATTTTTTAAAACTCGTCATATAATTCATTGTTTATGGTTTATGCTTGTTGCAAAGGTTGTCCAAAAAAAAAAAAAAGAAATGAAAAAAAAAAAAACTACGGTCATCTTTTTTCTATCCGAAGTTTAACAGCGTTTGACATTTATCAATTCAATAATTCAGTGGCTATTTTCTGTGAACAAATGCAATATGTCTTTATTTTTAACCCAAAGATAAACGAATAGATGAGAGCCACTCAGTTAGAGTGGTTATGGAAAACGAGAGGTGATTAAAGTAAAAGAGACTCTGAAGAAAATATGTCTGATAGCGGACATTTTTCTCTTTCTGTGTCATTCCGCTTATATGCTATTTACTTATCTAGCAGGCTATAAAGTATAAACGCTCGTTAAAAGTTTGTTTTCGATTATTCTTTTAAAATGGATAAGCTTGCTTCCTTATTTGTCTGGGAAATTGAGGTCCCGTCTTTGAACTCAGCATGGGTGTTAGCGGGGAAATATCCACCAAATTCTGACACGAAGCAATCCATTATTTGTCTCTCTCTCATTTTCACAAATAGCATTCTTCTTCTTCTTCTTCTTCTTCTTCTTCTTCTTCTTCTTCTTCTTCTACGTGTCGTGTTTCTTCAGGACGTAGGCGATCATGAACTTATACGTCTCCCTATCCATGATGGCTCTTAGCACGCTTTCTCCTGTTACACCACGGAGCCCCCGTACTGCCATCCACCTGCTCAGGCCAGTCAAGAGTTTGAGCGAGTGAAGGGTAAGGGTATTGGTAATTATTATCCTGTTTCGAATATTGTTGACTGGCAATACAGAAACAGAAAGAACTATACCAAATAACAGAAACCCCATTACCTGAGGACTACCAACTTCAGCAACATCTAAAATGGATAGCACAAGTAACTTGAACAGAAAATAAAAGTTTTGGACAAAACATTCCTATTAATACTGGAAAGAATATTAATAGCTCCTGTACTTGAAAAACTTGTTTTCATAAAAATAAAATTTTTATTAAAAAGTTTTATAAATTTTAACCGCAAGCAGTAATGTCTGCTCGTTAAATGATGTTTACTTCAGTGGAAACGGTTAATACTACTATAGTCAGTAAATTACAAAAGATTGCCCTTACTCACAAATCCCGCACGTCATGGAAAACGTCTGGAAACGTCTTCGCTTCACGGTTTCTAACTGCAAAGTGTATTCTGTAACAAATAAAGCTTCACTGATTTGCCGTTAAGGATCAAGCAATCGGCTAAGGGTGATGCATTAACATTAGGAAAGAAGAAATACTCACCCCGCAAAATATCATTGTTTATGTAAATATTCCCTTTATGATTAAAACAGTTTATTTCCTAATTAGTTAGTAATAATTTTGAAAATCTCTCTGAATACGTTGTATTGTCATTATTTTAACAAGGTTTCGGGCGTTGTGCCCCCACTCCCAGGGAACTTCGAGACGGAAACCTTTAATGTACAGATTAGATTGTTCTTGTTTTGCTGAGCATGGATAAAATAAGAATGCAGCTGTGGTCCTTAAATTTCGTGACACAATAAATGAAAGTTCAGTTCTTGGAAAGAATTGGGCTCAGAGAATACGGGGTAAGCAATAAATGTGTAATACTGCAGAGAGACCCGACGAGATACCACTAGATTGGTCAGAAAGAAACTAGAACAATCTAAAAGAGTTCACGTTTCTCATTTTCAACTTGAAATTTACTTCCGGTCCTTAGCATGACGGTAAACTGCATCCGGCAGCAAGGTCTCTGATTAGGAGGTTGTGGGGAGCATGGAACCACCTCTTAGATGCACTTGTTCTCAGGTTCACCCTAACTTGGAGTGAATACGTTGTATTGTCATTATTTTAACAAGGTTTCGGGCGTTGTGCCCCCACTCCCAGGGAACTTCGAGACGGAAACCTTTAATGTACAGATTAGATTGTTCTTGTTTTGATAAAATATGAATGCAGCGGTGGTCCTTAAATTTCGTGACACAATAAATGAAAGTTCAGTTCTTGGAAAGAATTGGGCTCAGAGAATACGGGGTAAGCAATAAATGTGTAATACTGCAGAGAGACCCGACGAGATACCACTAGATTGGTCAGAAAGAAACTAGAACAATCTAAAAGAGTTCACGTTTCTCATTTTCAACTTGAAATTTACTTCCGGTCCTTAGCATGACGGTAAACTGCATCCGGCAGCAAGGTCTCTGATTAGGAGGTTGTGGGGAGCATGGAACAACCTCTTAGATGCACTTGTTCTCAGGTTCACCCTAACCTGGAGTGGTAACGCCTGTTAGGGTCCCAGCTATGGGCAAATAGCTAACCCACAAACTGGGGTAAAAAAAACTATGAAAGTATAAAAATAAACTTTTATAGAAATATATACATTTTTGAAGAAAAAAGTATTACCATAACACATTTTTGAAGGAAAAAAAAATTTTCTGCCGAAACTTCATGATAATAACGACAGATATGAGGACAACGGCCAGCAGAATATCGAATGCTTACATAGGTGATATCTTTGTACTACAGTCAATGAGCAGGCATTTCTCTGTTCCCCGCATCTCATTGAAATATTTCTTTCTGTTTTTCTCTTCTTTCCAGTTCGACAGCTGATATGACCATTTGATTAGATTCGAGTGGATTACTGTTGATGAACTGGTTTAATTTATTCCATCTGATTACAGATATTACGCATCATTCACCATTCATCAGCAGCTTCAGATCATTTGAAGCCACCAAAAATTCTATCGTTTCCATGCAAGCCACTGTTTGCATGTAGTTTGTTGTCAAGCTAGAGGTGACTATCTGAAGTAATTTTATGGCCAGGCTTTGATACCGGCTTCAGGGTCGGTCTCGTTATCTCTGAACTGCATTCGACAAGCAATGCAAAAACAGTTGGCTACTGGATACGAATAAGAATAGTAGAATGATTGCTTGCTAAAAGTTTGTTTAGGATTACTCTTTTAAACTGGATAAGCCTGCTTCTTTATCTGCCTCAAAAATTGAGGTCACGTCTTTAAACTCGGCATTGGTTTTAGCGGGAAATATCCACCAAACTCTGACACAAAGCAAATCCCACTTCCATTCTCTGTCTCTGTCTCACTTTCACATAAAGCATTCTTCTTCTTCTTCTTCTTCTTCTTCTTCTTCTTCTTCTTCTTCTTCTTCTATGTGCCGTGTTTCTTCAGGACGTAGGCGATCATGGCCTTCTACGTTTCTCTATCCAACCTAAGCGAATCGTATCAGTGAAGCGAAGGGTGGAGTAATCTCAAGCTACATGCTACCCCAAAAGAAAATCATATATATATATTAGCAGTATGGCCCGGCGTTACTCGGGTGTAATGAAAGCTTTAAAACTACTCCAATGGTCCTCGAGCTCAGACTCAGCCTAAAGAATATCTATGTAAAGACTGGTGAGAACCAGATAAAAATTGTGGATTTGTATAAAAGACATACAGACAGATAAACAGACACACACACAAACATCTTGCCTTTTATATATATTATCGATTTTCTGCACTATTGTAAGAACTGCAACCTTGAAACTTCTGAATATCGTTTCTTATGTCTTTGTCTATGAGTGTATAAAATTTGATTAAAATCGGACCACTCCTTTTATAACCCGATTTTTTCGATTATCGATTTTCGATATTTATCGGGGGTACATCGACACGAAACCTAGCTAAGAACACTCGCAGAAGTTTATAGTACAACTGTTTAAATTGCCAAGAAAATCGGTTGAGCCGTTTCGGAGTCTATAGGTAACGGACGCACACACACAGACACATACACACAGAGACAAATTTTCATTTATAAATAAGTTCAGATTTGAGTTGGGAAGATCAACCGATTACGTTACCACGGTTTCTATCTTTTCTGTTTCGTCAGATAATTTATATGAAATACAAATTGGCATAGACAATTCTCATATGCTCGGAAATCTTAAATTGTTTTTCTATTGCTTTGTGCGTGTTTTGTTTGTTGTAGTTTCTAAAGATTATGAGATTGTTGGCGCTGTCAAGTTCTCTACCATTTTTATTGATTATTTTACTTAACTCGTGTCGAAAATATATAACTATGAGTTCGCAGGTCTTTACACCGCCAAATCTTCTCATTGTCAAACGTCTTTTTTTTCCTTTAACCTTGCTTCATTATTGTTACATAGTAGTAATTTTCAGAAATGTTTAATAAATTATTATTCCGTTTCTGTTATTTGTTTTTAATCTTGGGCTAAAGAGATGGTCCTATCTAGCACGGCTTTTGTTAAAGAAGGATAGATGTTTATTTTTTTAGTTTGCGGAACCAGTCTATGGATATTTTTCCGCGGATTTTCTCCTATATTTTTCCTAAGCTAGCATTGCATATTTCACCTAGTTCACATTTGGTAGGGGTTACGAGGAGGCAGGGTTAGGGTTAATTTTGAAATTATCCTCGGGGTCTTATAGTGTGAAGAATATTTGCGTTTTAGCGATGCAATTTATTCGTTCGCCTATTTCTCATTTTTAGACGTTCTGTTTTTTTTTGTATGGTTTGGTAAACATTCTTATATAATTTTTAGGTTTAGGTGCTTCTTCAGGTGCTGGGAATTTAGGGAGGCTTTCTTCGTATAAATTTTTAGTTATATTTGCTACAATAAATACGTTATATGGATTGTTTATTTTAGTTTTATCTTCTTTTATTTTTTTAATGTGGGGAAGGTAGCTTACTGCTTATTGATTGTTACGTTGCTTACTAAGTTAGTTAAATTTTGTCGAAGTCATCTGTTTTTTTTTTCATTTTTGATTTTTTATCGTTTCACCCCAAGCAAGCCAGTAATGTCACTCGTGTGTAGGGGGCTACATCAGAGTGACAGATTACATAAGAGGAGAGCGTAGAGAACGACAAACCGGTTACAGGAAGTGTCAGAGAATGGTTAAGTGAAGGATGGGAATACTGATGGGAAGAGAGTTGCGTGAGAGTAGAGTGAAAAGGAAAAATAACAGGATACAGGGGGGCGGTGTTGAGGAAAGGATAAGAAAAGGATGGGAGTCAAGGGGATAAGAAATGCCAAATGACAGTGTTTTTTGTTTTAATCATATCACCCCCAAGAAAGGCGGTAATGCCACTGGTGTGGAGGGGACTACATAAGAGTAAAAAAGATTAATTAGAAGAGAGTGAAAAGGAAGACGAACCAGTTAGAAAGGAGCAAGAGATGGATGGGAATACAGGTGTGATGACAGCTGCAAGGGTGGAGAGAAAGGAAAGGATATACGGGGTGGTAAATGAACTAGAGTCAAGTGGTTATGCTATAAATTTCCTTGAGTTTAGAGTTAATGATAAGTTCTTGGTTAAAAAGAAATGTACTTTTTATCTCTTTATTTTTACGAAGTTTCTATTTTTTCTATTAATTTTTGCTTGTATGTAGATGATGATGTGGTGGGGTTTTTTGTTACTGGAGTAATTGAAACTAATTTTTTTATGCTCACAATAGGTCATAAATATTGAGTAAGTGCTCTACTGTGTATCATGAACTAAATATAATAGAATATAGTTTTAATGTAGTTTATATTTAGGATTAAAATGCTAAATATCAAGAAAAGAGCTTATGTAAATATAAAAGTGTGCATTGAATTCAAAACCCTAATGCATCAGTCTCTTTCATACAAAATGTTTTTGCTCGAATTTTTATATATGCAGTTCAGTGATGCTGTGGGTATATTTTATTGTATTATTCTAAAAGAGGTTTTCCTACATTTAAATCTACATTTAAACTGGTCAACGTCAAATACTGTACCAAACTGGCTAGTGACGTGTGAAAGTTAAAACTGAATTATGGAAACGTCCCTGATATAACTTAGAGTATAGTGAAAATAGCCAAACCATACAACAGTGGTAAAGTATACAGGTTATGCCAGGATGAAGAATTAGCTATCATCTTGTTCCTAGAAAGAAAAAATTACTAAATGAATGATCAGAAATTATGTCCAAATATAATCATACCCATAAATACCTACTTGGATCATACAAACATGGATGAAAATGTTCTATGATCCTTGAATAACTCATCCCTAATGTTGAAAGTTTTTCTGTTGTTTAAAAATTCCAGTTGCACGTTCAATAAATTCCCTGTCCGAGCGTTTGAAAAACTGTAAAGTTAGTTATTTTAAATCTCCTGAGAATAGCGAAAGATTGAAACCTAGGTCGCGGAAATAATTAATTTCCATATATATATATATATATATATATATATATATATATATATATATATATATATATATAAAGAGAGAGAGAGAGAGAGTTAGGAATAAAAAGAGAAAGAAAATAAACTTAGATAAACGTCCTCGTTTGAAAATTATTATATATTGACAATCTGCAAGACAAATGTCCATTATGCGTGTTAAATTTTGGGGGAAGCTTTTAGGCTTCAAGTTTATCAGATCATTTTGCTTATTTCGTGAGATATCCGAAGAGGCGTTATTTATAACAGGCATAAATTGTTTTTAAATATTCATCGCGAAATTTCATAATTTACGATCAGCAATTGTGCAGGTATATTTACCAATGATCATATGAGGAATCTGACTGAAGCACGTGATTCAGTTAATGCTCTTTCGCAACTGAACATTTCTGTTGTTTTAATACATGGAATACAACTTGAATGCTAACACCTCAGTATTGGTATCGTTCAAATAAAGAATGTTAATGACAGATTTTTCATGATTTATTTTCGGTCGAAGGATTTACTCTACTCTCCCACTGCTGTGAGTTGTGACACAAGGTCAGTTTTTAACATTGGTCAAAGTTTACCCAGCTCCCACTTACGCCTTAAATGGGTACAAAGCTGGTCATACATGTCAAAGGTGGCCATTGTTTGTTAAAGCTAGTCAAAAGATGGTCTTAGCTGGTCATTACTTCACCGGCCAGTGAACAGGCAGTGAGTATCTGAGAACAGATACTACACTTTGATCCTACTCTCCGGGCCAAGGTGATATTTGCTCTTTTCCCCCACTTGAGAGAGATGTGACACAAGGTCTTTTTTTTTAATGTGGGGAACCTGAGTGCGTACGCCCAGGTACTGGTCAAAACATTACCTATCCACTGCGTAGGTTCAAAACCGGTCTAAACTGGTCTTAAAGTGATCTTATTCGGTCTTAATTTGGTCATTTCGAACCCCAGCCGAACGGCCGGGGCCCGAGGTGCATTAATTAATTATTCTTTTTATGGCTTCCACTTGGATTTACGAATTTTTTGTTATAGTTGCTACACTTGTAGATACTATTTTTGAATAGTTTCATAGTTTGGATCTAAAATTAGGACATCTCCATATGAATCCTGAGATTGAATGCTTTAGGAAAAATAACTGAATAGAACGAAGTCGAACATTAGATGGCACCAAGTCAGGAAAATGTTAAGCATATGAATAATTTTGTGTTCGTGCTTCCAATTGTGCAAAATGTGGGTTTTGTAATGTTGCCTTTGCACATTTGTGGATACTTCTGCTAAATGTAATGTATCTAACATCATTTTATCTAACCATGTAATCTTTCTACAATATATCACAATAAATCTTTGTGTAGAAAATCTATAAGCATCTTACCATTTCCATTTATTCCAAGCAAAAAATACCTTTTGTGGGTTAAATGAAATTGCTAGGATTTCTTTATTTGGAGAGTTCTTTATTCTCTGAGTCAGATTTATGAATCCACGATTCTTATATTTTAATTTCCTGGGCAGGAAAATGGTCTAACCATAACTTGTACGAAGACAGAACTTACGCTTGTCAGCATGAGATAAAGCCTAAGATGCTAGTTAAGAATTGGAGATGTCCAATTGAACAAACTGCAATGATGTACACTACCGGCCATAATTATTAGGCGACCCCAGCTTTTAAAAAATGATGTATTTCATACTATTTTTAAGTGGATAATTCTAAATGAAAATAGAGTGTTTCTTTTGTTATTATTACTTTGCAAAGACAAGGAAGCAAAAATGAACTCGTCCGAGTCACCCTAATTTTTTTCATTCTTTTATTGATGAAACTTCAGTATAGGTAATTATTAAATATTTATGAATTCATTTGATGCATATGTTATTGTGCAGTATTAAGAAAAGAAGCGTTCTATTTTTGTTTACAATTATTTACTTGGCAATAAATACTAAAAAATAGTATGCAATACATCATTTTTAAGACACTAATAATTATGGCTGGTAGTGTACGTAGGGGGAAGTATATTTACAGTCGGCAGAAACGGATACACCGAAAAATGAAGTCGCATTGGAATTGCAACACATGCCTTCCAAACAGCAAAATTTCGTTAAAAAACTAAGCAGTGTGGTAAACTGCTAGTTTATATAAATTCTCAAATATTGAAGTGAATCCTCTATAATTTCCTCACAGATGAACAGGAGGCTTGATGCTTGTATCATTTAAACTGTTTATATTGTCTGTACTATTGTCCTCATCTTTGCTGTAATATTGATGTGGCCTTGGTTTTAAGACCACTCAAAGAAAACACGAACGCAACGGATTGGGTTAAATACATATATTGACAACTATATAAGTACAATACAACATATAATAAATACAGATAGTCAATCAAATATAAGCGCTTAGCAGAGTCTTGAAGTATCGCAATAATGCTACTATTACAGTTTATTTACCATTCTCCCCCACTTGAGAGAGATGTGACACAAGGTCTTTTTTATGTGGGGAACCTGAGCGCGTACGCCCAGGTACTGGTCAAAACATTAGTGATCCACAGCGGTGAATAGGTTCAAAACTGGTCTTAAACTGGTCATTTTGGACCCCAGCCCGAAGGCTGGAACCCCAGTTACTCGACTTAGTCCCTCGCCAAGTACTGTCTCCTGGCTTAAATAGAATCTGGATGAGTTCACTCTGATATGTGAGTAAATGCTACCACAACCCCACCCGCGAAAGTGTTACCCCGTGGAAAACTATCAGTATTTTTTCTCTTCGGGTCTATGCATTTTTCTTTTCCGATTAGATCTCCTATTCTCTGGTGCAACCTGAGAGGGATCTAAATAAAAGTTATCATAGATTATATCGATTGGTTCTTCACTTATGGGTGGCAGTTCTTCCGTTTCGTTAAATCGACATTTTTTAATTGATTCAGGTGCCGCTTGTGCACCTTTTTTGGACTCTGTATTATATATGTAAGATTCATGATTCTCTGTTTTCTTGATCCTACCTCCCAGAATGTCATGTTATTTTTATATGACATGAATAATTCTTTCTCGCCGCATCTGTAATGCTTCTTAGGAGGCGTGATGGTCCTTTTGAACCTTGCCTGTCTGAGTATCAACTTCTCGAAGACTGATTTAATCTTTCTTGAGAACATCACCTCGGCCGGTTACTGACCTGTATGTGTGTTTGGATTGGGAGAGATGCGGTAAATTTATAAGAATTATTGTAACGCTTGATCGGTTGGTGTGCCTTGTGCCTTCTTCAGAGCCCTTTTTTGTGTGTACGCAAACCTTTCCGTTTAGCCATTAGACCTAGGGTGATAATGTGGAGCTGTCAAATGTTTTACCTGAAAAGGTTCGCAAAATTTCTTGAAATCACTGGATGTAAGCTGTGTTCCGTTATCAGAGACAACTGTATCCACCACGCCAAACCTTGCGAAAAGCTCATGTATAAAAGATAATGGTGCAATTCCCCGTAGGCCTTTTACACCTTAGAACTTCAGGCCACTGGTAATGACTGTTTACTACTATTAAGTAGTAGTGATCTTCTATCGGACCCGCAAAATCTACGTGAATGCTATCCCATGAGTGTTCAGTTTCTGGCCATGCTTTGCTGATTCTTGATGGGCTTTTGGCAGCTAATGCGCAACCTTTACATTATTCCACCGCGTTGATGATCTTCTTATGCATGTTTGTCCAATAAACGTATCCTCCCATTAAGCTTTTCATGCGGTTCTTCCCTGGATGACCGACATGAAAGTCTCTCAGAATTTTCTTCTGTAGAGTTTTAGGGATTACTACTCGATCGTTGTAGAGTAGTACATAGTCGCATAAGGAAAATACTTCCGGCATATTTTTATCCTTTAATTTAATTTTGTTTTTTGTTGATACAATAAGATCATCTGACGAAGACTCTCTTTTAATGTTTGACAAAGAGACTGGTAATTCTCTCATAATGTTGGCCATCATGCCTTTTATTTCCCCGTCCGATCTCAGTGTTGCAATTAAGTCCTCGAATATTTCCTTGTTTTCCGGGACTAATCTTGAAAAGTCGTCTGCATGGCAGATCTTTTTCGATAACAGATGTTCTATTTTGAAGTTGTATTTGAGTAAGATATTACCCCAACGTATCACCCTGTTGGCTATATATAGAGGTAGTCCTTTTTTATTTCCGTATATTGCTAATAATGGCTTGTGATCAATCTGCAATATGAACTTTCTTCCGTATAAGTATCTATGAAACTTTGTAGTAGCAAACATAATGCTTAATTCCTCTTTTTCAATCTGTGAGTATTGCTTTTCTGCTGGCAGTAGGGATCGTGGGGCGTGAGTAATAGGCTTTTTTGTTCCGTCTGGGAATTTATGCAGAATACATGCACCGACACCGTAACTACTAGCATAACTGGCTACTATAATCTCCAAGATAGGGTCGTAATGTGTTAATGCTAGATCTGAGACTAATGTCTTTTTAATTTCGTGGAATGCGGATTGGCATTCGTCAGTCCAGCTCCATCGTACATCTTTCTTAAGCAAATTATTTATTGGTGCCCTGAGATCATGCATATTTTTTATAAAATTTGGCAGAAATTATCTAATCCAAAGAAGTTTTGTAAAGATTGGACATCATGTGGGGCGGGCATCTGTTTAATGGATTCGATTCTCTTTGGGTCGGGACGTCGCCCTTCTTTATCTATTATAAACCCTAGATATTTTATTTGAGGTAGAAAGAACTCACATTTCTACTCTTTCACTCTGAAGCCGTATTCTTTTATCTTCCCAAATACGCTCTTGATGTGTTCTTTATGCTCTTCAACCGACTCGCTTCGGACTAGTATGTCGTCCAAATAGGTGGTCGCATATTCAAGGTCTCCTAGCATTGTGTCCATTGTTTGTTAGTATATAGCCGGGGCAACCTTTATGCCAAAGGCTAACCTATTAAATTAATAGAGTCCCCTATCTGCATAGCAAGTTTGAACATTCATTATCTACCTCGATTTGAAGGTACGCATCCGACAAATCGATCTTCGAGAATATTTTGCCTCCGTTTAATCGGTTAAAAACTTCTTCCTGGCTAGGCAAAGGATAATGGGGGTCTTTGAGAGCTGCGTTTAAACTTGTCGAGAAGTCTGCACAATTTGATTAGTTTTCTTCTTGACGTAGACCACAGGCGCTGCCCATTCAGAGGAATCTACTTTTGTTTATATTTGTGAGTCGACTAACCTCTTCAGTTCCCTGTCAATCGGTTCTATGGCAGCGAATGGCACGTTTCTTTTCTTTCTAAAAAGCTGGTTTTACGTTATCTTTCAGTTGAAGTGTTGATATTTTCTTGGTACACTTTCCCAGGGCTCCTGAGAAGACGTTCGCAAATTCGTTTTTTATTTCATTTTTTAATTCTTCATTTTTTGAGGTAGTAGACTGAATGTTTTTACAAAATGTGTTTAGCGGACAATTCCACAGGTCAAAGTTTCCGATCCAATCAGTGCCAAATAACATCGTGCTATTTTTCATGAATACGCCTTAAGCTTTTTTGTTGTTCCGTTTAGCGTAACGCTAAGGCTTACTTCGCCTAAGATATCCAGTTTCTCTCCCGTTACAGACCTTGCTGATTTTTTTGTTTTTAATAATGTTGGGCTTTTTAATCTACGCCACGTATGGACATTAATAATCGTTAGATCAGATCCACTGTCTAATTGCAGTTTAAATTTATTATTTGCTATTTCTACAGACTTCTTGGTCTTCTTAGTTGTATTTCATACCAGCAGTTATTTGCATAATGACCAGTTTTGCCACAGTTTCGATATACGATTTTTTTCCTAGCAGGACAGAATTTCCTCCAGTGCATTTTATTACATATATTGCACGGCCCTGGGGGGATTTTTCTGTTTATTACTATATTTGTCGAATTGTTTTTTTATTGCGTCTACCAGGGGAGTAATATTTGGGTCTCGTATAACTTTGATAAAACTCATTTCCCTCGTTCCGTTCTGAGGAGTAGCGCTTATGATTATTTTTTTAAATATGGCCGACTGCAGCCACTTCGATATTTTTAGAGTCGCTTTGTGTTGAAATGACTTTTTGGCATTCTTCTGCCAACTTTTGCAACGTAAGTTCGGGTTCCTTGTTCAACTTAGTCAAAACACGACGCCTTATTTCCGCTTATTTTGCAGATATCAGGTCTTGCACGAATATGAGACACTTAAAATTATCGGCTGATAATTCGGATAGTCTAAAACCGTTACAATATTTATTGACAGTAGCAGCAAAATTTTAAAAAATCTTGTTGTTCGTCTTTCGTCAGATTTAATCATTTCCACCTTTTGTGGAATAACGATGTATTTAGCCCGAACCGTTCTGATAAAAGTTTCAATGCCTCCAACAACTCTAGATCGGTTGTCTGTTTTCGTAATATAAAGTCAACAAATTTACTGTGATCTGTAGTGCCTAATATTTTAAGTAGCAATCGTATTTTCTGTGTATTCGACCAACTGCTGCAGTCGTCTTAGAAGACATTTTCGTATCGTTTGTAATAAGCATCGAAGGTCTTGTCATTGCTTGGCATATATTCAAATATTTCCATCGAGTTCCATATGTTACAATGTGTAAATGCAGTCATTCCAGTTTTTTTTCTCTTGCAGTAATGTTATGAGGAATTCTTGTTGTTTCTGTAGTTGTTGGTTAGTTTTTGCTGGTATTGTTGACGCATTTCCAATTGGATTTTTATGAGATTGTCCGTTTCCTGCTTCTGTTCCAACAGTTGTTCATCCGTTCTCCGTTCTCCATTCATCAGCTTTCTGTTGCTGTTCGAACTAATTCTTCATAAGTTGAAGCATCGCCTTTGAAAGTTCTTCCATTTTACGTGGAAAAATATGTATCAAAAAACATCGGATGAATTACAGTTTTTCTATTATGTCACCACTTCCGTTGGTTATTATTTCCCAGATACTTGATTGTATGACCGACTTATCAGTGTGAGGAGGGTCACTTGAATTTTGGTAATTTTTTGTTGAGTAGTCTGAATCCTTGGTAGGTTTCGTTTTCCCTGTGTGATATTCAAAGACCAGTTGATGTGCTACAGGTCTGTGTGTGTTTTTATCGTGAGAATTACGAGTCTTCGTCGCCAATTGATGTTCGACGATTCTGTGTTTTCTTTCTTCGTGTGATTTACGAGTCTTCGTCGCTAATTGATGTGGCCTCAGTTTTAAGATCACTCAAAGAAAACACGAACGCAACGGATTGGGTTAAATACATATAATGACAACAATTTAAGTACAATACAACATATAATAAATACAGATAGTCAATCAAATATAAGCGCTTAGCAGAGTCTTGAAGTATCGCAATAATGCTACTATTACAGTTTATTTACCATTCTCCCCCACTTGAGAGAGATGTGACACAAGGTCTTTTTTAAAGTGGGGAAACTGAGCGCGTACGCCCAGGTACTGTTCAAAACATTACCTATCCATCGCGGTGAATAGGTTAAAAACTGGTTTAAAACTGGTCATTTTAGACCCCAGCCCGAAGGCCGGATCTAGTTACTCGACTTAGTAATATTTACTCTTCTGCCCCACTTGAGAGAGATGTGACAAAAGGTCTTTTTTAACGTGGGAAACTTGAGCGCGTACGCCCAGGTACTGATCAAAACATTACCGATCTACCGCGGTGAATAAGTTCAAAACTGGTCTTAAACTGGTCATTTTGGACCCCAGTTTGAAGGCCGGAACCCCACTTACTCGACTTAGTCCCTCGCCATATGCTCTCTTCTGGCTTAAATAGAATCTGGATGAGTTCACTCTGATATGTGAGTAAATGCTCCCACAACAAATATTCACGACGTTTCGGTCCGGACTTCATCAGCTAATTGAAATTTTGAACTGAGCCCTTTATTTTGTTTACTAGGCAAGATTGTTCTAGTTCTACGAGTCATACTCCTACCCAGATTTCTCAGTATCAGTTATTTTCATTTAACTCAACTCTCTAATGTTTTGTTCCCCTCGTCTGTAGCCAGGTAGTGAACTCACTCAGAGAAAATAATAATGATAATATCTGCAATTATATTAAAATTGATGATAAAAATGGAATCATGCATATAAGGAAGATATTACACGAGAATGAATAATAATAACAACAACAATAATAATAATAATAATAATAATAATAATATTCAATAATAAAAGAAGGCAGTAAATACAAACAAGAATTACAGTTAGTAGATTCTGTAGAAAAGCAAAACAGTAGCCAAGAACCAACTATTGCGGCAAAAAATATGAAAATGAAAGCCAAAGATAAAGCTCTTGAAAAGATGAAACAGCGCTGGCAAGACAAACCTCTGCATGGCCAATATCCAGTACGTGCCAATAAATCCAATGTTGACAAAGTTAATACTCATCGATGGTTACGTGCATCTGGATTAAAGTCTGAAACTGAAGGATTTATACTTGCAGCACAAGACCAAAGTCTTTTCACGAGAAACTTTCAGGCAAATATTATGCATAATAATATGGATCCAAAATGCAGGTTTTGTGATAAACACCAAGAAACAATAGACCACCTAATCTCAGGCTGTTCTGTGCTTGCCCCAAACGAATATAAAAATCGCCACGATAGAGTTGGGCAATATTTACATTGGGCAATGTGCAAACATTATGGAAAAGCTGTAAACAAACACTGGTATGAACATCATCCAGCACCGGTTACAGAAATAGAAGATGTAACCATTCTATGGGATTACACCATCTACACAGACAGAAAAATTGAAGCAAACAGGCCAGACATTATTGTTAAAAACCAGAAGGAGAAAACTTGTCTATTAATTGATATGGCTTGTCCAGCGGATTGTAACATAGCAATCAAGGAATTTGAAAAACTGTCAAAATATAAAGACCTGGAAATTGAAATAGAAAAAATGTGGAAATTGAAAACAAGAGTTGTGCCAGTGATAGTAGGTGCACTTGGAATGATAAAAAATGGAACAAAACAACACATTGAAAGAATCCCTGGAAACCCCAGCTTAAGAGATATACAAAAAATTGTATTATTAAGTACAGCCCACACACTAAGGAAAACGTTATCTATGTAATGCTGGGGATGATAGGGAGGATAGAAAAACATGAAATGGAGTCATAACAACACGCCACTACCTGCCTTAGGTCTCCCCGCAGACTTGGTTGGTAGTGAGACCAAAGCAGAAATCGAAATATGATGAAAAATGAAATAATAATAATAATAATAATAATAATAATAATAATAATAATAATCGAACATAAAATAAGCAGAAACCGGTTTTATTCTTGCTGTCCATGGCCAGTGATTTTCTAACTAGAAATTACCAGGCAAACTCTGAAAATCTGTGTTAAAACGAAATGCACATTTTCTGATAAATATCAAGAAACAGTTGGCCATCTTATATTAGGTTGCACGGTATTAGCATCCATCTCACATAAATCTTGGCATGACAATTTAGGACAATATCTGTTAGTGCATAATGTGCAGCTGTTACAAAGAGGGAACTGAAATTGGTAGGAACACCAACCTAACCCGGTTACAGTCTTAGGACCTGTATCAAATTTGTGGGTATTTATAATGCAGACAGAATAATCAAAGACAATTGCTTTGATATATTGACCAAAGACCACATAAAAAGAATGTGCTTTCTTATCGACACAGCAGTTCCTGCAGAATGCAATGTATATTTGAAGATCTTCGAAAAAATATCAATATACAATGGTCTTGAAGTTGAAATTTCAAAATTGTCAGATGAAGACATTAATAATTCCTGCTCACAAGTACAGCTCACGTCTTACGAAGAACTTTATCTATGTAAAACTTTTGGTGTATTCAACTGCTTTATTTTCTTTAAATTGTGTTTACTGAAAAATATTATGCCATTTCCGAACTTAAATATTTGGTTTTAACCGGGAAAAGATGAGTAAACAACAAACTCAAAAAAAAGTATGGCTACTATAATTACTCTTACTAAGAATAATAAGAGTAATGACTATAAAATGTAATTAGTATTAATGAGAAATGAAAAAAGTAAATATAAAAACTCAACATAAATATACATTAAATATATCTTTATAGAGATGCATATGAATGGTCAGAGAAACGTAATGAAAATAGACGCCTAGACGAAGATCAGGTACATGTGTTTGTCTATATTACTGGGATGAGGTATTGTGATGATACAGAGCAAAAGCGAGGGACCGGATGTTTGCTCTATAACGACCAGAAAGCAAATGAACAAAACTCGTCGTTGCGCATTCGAGTTCACGCAGATGTTCCGGTTGAAAAATAAAAATTAATCAAATATCAAATTTCCATTTCGCGAGCCTACGCGAATTTTATTTTCCAGCCAATAGGAAGCCCAGAATCAAATACAAGTATGAAATCCCAAAACGAGCTGCTTTTGATCCAAAAGCAGATTTAAAAAGCGGATACAGACAAGACGCCAGCAGACAGACTAACGCATAGACCAAGGAGAAGAGTGTAAACAATCCCCTGCCTAAGTCAAGCGGCTACTACATTCGCCTCCCTTATCTCTGTACCTTCTCTACTGTCTAAAAAGTACTTACTAACCTAAGGAGCGACTACTTCAAAGACATTCTTCACATACCTCCGCTCCTCACATTCCTAAGCACTAATTATCTTTTTCAGCTTATTATTTGTCATGAACATTTAACCTCCGTTGGACTTAAGTATTATTTTAATTGTAAAAACATTAATTGATATGTGTATATATAAATGTTGTTTTGTACTCAAATTGCTTTTCTTGATTTTATAATCGTTTTATGACTTATAGTGGGCTATCTACCACCAGGCCAAATTCCATTCCCTGCAACAATATACAATTACCATTCACTAGAACGGACTCCCACAACTAACGGAAAAACAATAAGCAACCCACTATAGTATTAACATTATTTTCATTGTTCGGACTATTGTTCTCATTTTTATTGTTATATTCACGACGTTTCGGCCGTTGCACGCTCTGACCTTCTTCAGATGTGCAAAATTTTTAATTGTATCCTTTATTTCGATCACTGGTAGAACAATCTATCCTAGTGAGCGGAATAAAGCGTTCGGTTCAAAATTTCTTTCACCTGAAAAAGGTCGGATTATACAACGGCCGAAACATTGTGAATATGACAATAAAGACGAAGACACTAGTCCGAATAATGTGAATAAATCTTATAAGTGTTTGAGAGCTTCATGTGATTAGTTACTATATTTCACCGCTCGATATTTGAGATTTCGTGAGATTCAGTCTCTGAAATGAAACCGAGGCTTTAAATTTATAAAAGATTAAGTTGTTTGGCATATTTGCATTTAGCTATTTATAGCTTTGTGTGTGCGTGTGTATATGCGTTTGTATTTATGACTGTTGGCCCACAAACAGTCTCTAGTAAATGGATATCCCCATGGATATTATATCAGCAACGCATCTATTCTTACAGCTTGTTATTTTGTTTTCACCTTCTAGCTAGATAAGAAATTCAGTCGTCCTTCCGATAAGTTACGTTTCACTGTGTCTCATAGTTTTTTATTTCCACAGGTAAAGTTATCGTGTATTTTCTGAAAAATAAATAAATAAAATAGCATATCAATGCACTCCGATGATACTATTCATTTCAAAAGACCCCGTACTTTCCCAGACAGACATACATACGCATAAATATACACTTCATTATCTGGCTATGCGTCTATCAAGAAACACATGCTGCTTTAAGACCATCCCATGAATAATATCTAAAACCTGATAGCGATAGACTGAATACCATTTTACTTTACTTTTTATTACTAGAAAACCATTTTATAGTTTCTTCCATTATATTCTGCTTTCCTTGTTCTTCGTAGTTTATTCACTCTTCAAACCCGTTTTAATTAGCAAAACTACTCTCCTCCACCATACGTTCTCCATGAAGTGCACTCTTATAATCCGCAGTGCTCTTATTATACGCAACTGTTTTTGATGGAGTTTCTTTGTGTTTTTTTATTTGCATGATTCTTCTTTTCGGATGTGTGTTGTGGTGCATTGGATATTGGCTCGGAATAAGGAGCCGAGTTCGAATTCCAGTTGAATTCATTGCATTCACCTTTTTTTCTTTTTTTTTTTAATCATTTCACCCCGAGCAAGGCAGAAACGCCACTGATGTGCAGGGGGCTACATAAATGTAAAAAGATTAATTAGAAAAGAGTGAGGAATACAAACTAATTAGAAAGGAACAATAGAAAGCTGAGAAAGCAGGTGCGATGACAGATACATAGGTGGAGAGAAAGGGAAGGTTATACAGGGGTGGGGAGAGAGCTAGAGTCCAGTGGTTAGTAGATGAGTATTGACTTAGCATTTAAATTTCTGGAGGTTGTAGCCGTCAGGAAAGCAAGAATACGGGAGCGAGTTCCACAGGCGGGAAGTGCGAGAGAAGAAGCTGAAGGAGTAGAATTGTCGTCTGCATTTGGTTAACCTGACTGTGAATGGGTGGGACCCAGATGCCAGTCTGGTTGCACGAGTAAACACCTGTTGAGGAGGCATCAGTGATACCCTTGGGAAAGGTATTAATCCGCCTATTCCTTTCAGTTATGGGTCAAATAACAGGACAGACTGGATTCTCTAGCTTTGGTCGGCAATTAGTCTACCACCGAAAGCAATGGCAACCTACTGCGGAATAATCTTCTGCCCAGTCAGTCATGTCTCTTTCGAGACATGATCGCCCAAGCGTGAATCACGTATGGCACTTAACTGACTGATTCTTCTTTTACGTGCCGTGTCCATTCAGGAAGTAGACGATCATTGACCCCCATTTACACCCAGCCATTGTTACTCTTACAACTTTTTCTTATGTGCATTGTGGTGCAATGGTTATCGGCTCAGAAAGAGTCGAGTTCGACTTCCAGTTGAATTCGTTGCATTCACGTACGCGCAAATAGCATTGAGAAAGGTATTAATCCATCTCTTCTTCTTCCAGTTATAGGTTAGATAGGAAAAATTGGATTCCTTCCTCTTAGTTGGCAACCAGTCCACCGCAAAAAGAAATGGCAAGCAGGATAGACTGGATTCTTTAAATTTGGTTCGCAACCAGTCTACCGCAAAAAGAAATGGCAACCTACTCTGGAAAAATATTTTCTCTAGTTATGATCGCCCAAGCTTCTATCAAATATGGCACTTAACTGACTGACTTATCCCACGAAAACCGAGCGCCACCATGCACTTGCACGAGCTCATCAAATATGTTTCGCGTTAATTTTCCCTGTCTCTCTCTATTTGACCCGTGAATATTAGATTCTCCAAGCCCTTCTTCCTCATTACGTGTCCAAGAAACTTCAGCTGTCTCTTTCTGAAGTTAAGTATTAGCTTCCTTTTCTATTTAATCCTCTCCCAAACAATATCTTTGGACACATCTTCTGTTTATGTTATACTCAGCGTCCTTCTGTAGAACCAGACTACTGTTGCTTCGAGTCTCCTTCATATTTGAGGATATTGTCCAGCATTCACTGTCATACAGGAAGACAGATATCGCATAACAGTACGGTACTCTTTTCTTTGTATCGAAAGTAATTTTCTGTTTGTCATTACTCTGGTTAGCTTTTGAAATGCGTCCTTGGTATTCGGATTCCAGTGTCACTCTTCTGAAAATCTCCCAGAACAGTTCCAGGGTAAGTATATTTCTGTAGTTGCTTGAATTTAGTATCTCCGACCTAATTGTATTTTGGTTTTCTGTTTTTTTATTATTATTGTTGAACATGCATTCAATTTTCTTGTAGTTTATGTTCAGTCCTTATCGCTTTCCCCAATCCAGTCAGTTAAATGCCATACGTGATACAAGCTTTGACGATCATGTCTCGCGGGAAACATGACTAACTGGGCAGAAGATTATCCCGTAGTAGGTTGCCATTACTTTCTGCGGTAGACTGGTCGCCGATCAAGGCTATAGACCCATTCTATCCTGTTATTTAACCCATAACAGGAGAGAAGAGATAGATTAATACCTTTCCCAAGGATATTTACGTGTAAGCGAATGCAAGGAATTCAACTGGAATTCAAACTCGGCTCCCCGTTTCTTGTTCCAGGTCGATATCCTCTACACCACAACGGTTGAACTCTAAGAATTCTTGTATATATTCCGTTGTAGCCTATCACATATATTTGTTAAAATAAAACTTTCATCAACGTCGAGTAGCACGCTCTTTTCCAATCTTTTCACTTTTCTTTTCTTTTTTTCTTTTTTTTTCAATTGGAGTAGATAGACTGAACTATCGCCCGGTTCACACTCCACCCACGTCTATTAAACAGGTGAAGAGACTCATCCCTTGTTCCCTGTTTAGGATGAGGTTTCCGGCTTTCTCTTTTTCCAATCTATTCACTCTTACGTAGCCCCCTGCACACCAGTGGCCTTACCGCCTTGATTGGGGTGATGTGATAAAAAAAAAAGTTCGAAAAATATTTGGATAGATTTGGTTTGATATTTATTCCCATTTTCTCTTTTGTTTAGAGAAATCTAGCTTTGCCCATTTCTCATATCTGTCCATTTTTCCTTGAGTGAATCCAAAGCAATAAAATTTTGCTAGAAATTAAACAGAGCGCTAAAATACTGTTTAATGTAAATTCTCTTATATTGAAGCGAATTCTTTATAATTTCCTCACAGATGAACAGGAGTCGATGCAAAAAGTTTTGGTTATTTAAACTATTTACATTGTCCGAACGGTTGTCCTCATCTTTGTTGGCATATTCACGATTTTTCGATCGTTATATGCTTCGGCTTTCTTCAGATGATTGGAATTTCAAACTGAACACTTTATTTCGATCACCGGAGTAGATTGTTCTAGTTCTACGAGTCATACCACTTCCAGATATATCAGTATTAATTATTTCTCTCTAACTTAACTCTCTAAGTGTTTTTACGCCTCTGCTGTAGCCAGGTATTTAACTTACACAAAGAAAATAGAGATAATATTTACAAGTACATTAACAACTATAAAAATGGGTTCGTGCATATAAGGGAGATATTATCTTTGACTACATAATAATAATTGATGCACTTTACTTATTTCAGCCTATTTCCTTCTTCTAATATAGTAATTTCATCTTCTGGTTGATAGTTGATTTACTAACCGCCGCTTAGATGTGGCAAAAGGCCTAATGTATAGGGTATCCGGTGAGGATCGAACTCACTACTCAGTTGTAATATGTTTTAGCGAGACAAGCTTGTTAACCATTACACCAAGTCGGAGTGCCCAGCTTCTGGTTGATAGTGTAACATATACAAAGTTTTCTTGAATTTTACATGCAGTTCTACCGCTTCGACCGGCAACCTCTAATCGCAGGAGAATAAACTCTAAGTAGACTGAGATTAATGTAAGATCGTCTACAAAGTCGGTATCCGTGATGTATGTACCCGCGTGACAGAGGCGCTGACACGTTGTTAGGGTGAAGCCAATGTCTGTTTCTCGCCTTATTTCTAGGAGTTCATAGTCCAGACGTATGATTCACATCCCAAGAAGAATTATTGAAGGAATAACAGTAAAACAACCACCTGAAGTATTCACTTTCGTTTATATCAGTAAACCATTCGACTGAATACACAGACGCATTGCTAGAAATCTTGTAGGCATACGGAATACTAAGATATCTGATACCATATTATATAAGGTTTAGGTTTGTTGTTTAATAGCATATCAACTACTTATGGTTCATTTAATCCCCACATTTTATTTTCTTGTGAGCTTTGTATTTTTAGTATAAGCTATTTTGCTGGTTCTGGTAAAATAGACACTAAGTCTGTTTTGCTGGTAAATATAGTGTTTTATAAAATGTCGTCAGCCTAGTGTTGTTTGAACTACGTATGCTCTATTTTAATTATTATTATTTTTTTTCTAATCGTATCACCCCAAGCAAGGCGGTAACGCCACTGATGTGCAGGGGGCTACGTAATAGTGAAAAGATTGGAAAAGAGAAAGCTGGAAACCACATCCTAAACAGGGAACAAGGGATGAGCCTCTTAACCTGTTCAATAGACGTGGGTGGAGTGTGAACCAGGTGATAGATAGATCTATCTACTCCAATTGAAAAAAAAAACAAAGTGAGAAGATTGGAAAAGAGAAAGCCGGAAACCACATCCTAAACAGGGAACAAGGGTGAGCCTCTTAACCTGTTCAATAGACGTGGGTGGAGTGTGAACCGGGCGGTAGATAGATCTATCTATTCTGTCTTCTGTGATTGTTGTTTTTAGTGAGTGCACTTGAAATGTATTGGCAAAAGAAACATGTCGAAAGGCAAGTTTTAGATTTTCGTAGATTGTTATGCCTGAAATGCTTACAGTGTTCAGAGAATTCTATACGATTTTTGATAACTAATGATGGATAATTTATTTTAGCTTAATTTAAATTTATTTTATTTTAACAATTAATGGTGGGAAAGATTTAAAATTGTCTTCACAATTGATGGTAAATATGAATAAACTTCTGTGTTAAATCTCTTTCTTGTTCCCTTAAACGTTAACCGCTTCATAATACAAACAATTACCGGCAAAATAACCCAAGGATCTATTTTATCAATACCGCTAAAATAAATTTAAAAGCATGTTAATTTATTTTACCGGGACCGGTAAAATAGCCATTTCAATTTTTTAAAATTTTCCTTCTAAAATTGTATTGCTGGTAATTGTTTCATTTTTTTTTTTCAATGAAAATGGCTGGCTGGTATTTTTCTCAATGTATTTTATAGTTTCATGTTTTGACCCCAGTTTAGTAATTCGCTGTCTACTCATAGCTAGGAGCCTAACAGATGCTGCTAACCTAGGTCAAGGGTGACTTGAGAACAACAACAACTAAGAAGGTTTCGTATTCAAATCACGTCGGGGTCACCTGTGTAACGTAGGGAGCTGGTTAATGTTTCTTTGATTTGGCCTTGTGTCTTACTTAACCGAACTCCCTACAGCTTACAAATTTGATATAGACTTATAATCAGAATTATTATCAAATTGTTTTCATCATTATGAGAAGGTTGGTTGTCAGTTAGAATGTGTGGATTAGTGTAGAAGAATGGAATAATAAAATATGCATTTTTTATATAAAAAAAAAATTATTAAAAGAAGGAATAGCAAGAATTGTAGAAATTAATGTCCACTGAGAAAGTAATGGTATGAAGAGCTCATACAAAATTTTCTAGTAGTAGTTGTTGAAAGAGATAAGGAGAAAGAAAACAAGTTGCGACCTGAACTTATCTCCAGGTGGATTTGAACTTGCCGTTACATTTTAGATGTGTGTCAGCAAACCGCCACCTCTGACTGACAGCCGTGACCGGTTCAGTTTTAAATATTGAATCCAATCACGTGGGGTGGTTCTTGAATGATTTTTTCTTTAGTTGTGGAAAAACCGTTTCTCTGACTTATTTTGAATTTTGCTATTTGATGACCAATCAGGATCCAGAGTTCCGCTACAGTTCCACACTTTTCAAATGCCTTGTTGCCCGAGGTAGTTCATCGTCATAATCTGGATGATTATATTTGTTTTTTTTTAAAACAATGTTAGATTTTGGGATGTTATGAAGTGTGTTCAATGTTGTACCTACGAAATTCGAATGTACATCTGATCAAAAATTGATTTGTGAACACTTTCTATAACTGAAGATTATGGTGATTGTCTCGTGGTCTGCCGATGGCGTTAGCCATCACGGCTTTCTGCAATCTAACCAGAATATCACTACCAAAGCTTACAGCCAGCAATCTGATAAAGCGCATATCTAGTTAAGTAAAATGTGACCGGTAATGATTAATCGACGAGATTCAATTTTGCTCCATGATAATTCTTGACCACATTTTGCCCGGCGAACACTGCAGAAACTCACCGACTTAGAATACGAAGCTTTGTTAGGCTCCTTATATTCCCACTGATCCTTCGCCCAATGATAACCGCTTTTCATGCATCTTGAAAATTTTGTTTAGTTAAAGAATATTCCTCTGCAAAGAAGGTGCAGAAACTGCATTAAAATCTCTAGGTGTCTGCGGCCCGCATCAGAAATGGAAGAAATTTTCAGTCTTCTGAGATGTGATGAAATTTTGCGTCATTGTTATGACAAAATTTGATTTTCTAAAGTCATAATCTTTCTGAAAAAAAGTTAGTTTGTTATTTGAATGTGCTTTTAAATTTTCTATCTTAACAGAAATGACATTTTAAAAATATTGAACTTTTTAATGAAGAGGAAATTTAATTTCAAACAATTTTGCAAAATAAAATAACGTATTTTTCTTAAAATACAATTTTAGAAAATTCAATTTCTAAGTCACAAGTGAAACTGCAAAAACGCTGAATAGTGACATCTTCTTCTTCTTCTTCTTCTTCTTCTATTATTATTATTATTATTAGTAGTAGTAGTAGTAGTAGTAGGTGGAGGAGTATTTCTAGAAATATAATTTTTCTGGAAATATATTTTGTTACAATTGTAATATATATATATATATATATATATATATATATATATATATTACGCTTGTAAATTATATTATAAATATATATTATGCATGTTTCATTAAATAATATCGTTGAATTAAACCGAATGAAATTAAGCAGATGAAACCCTAACCTGAACAAGCAGATGAACCCTAAACCATGTAATTTCCACAAATATTAAATGCCTATAATTAATAACAGAAGCTATTGATTTATTCTAATGGCTTCCCATATTTAATATTTCTTTTTTTTACTCTCGCTTGGTCATGTGTGACGTCACGAGCTGTGATGCGATATTCGCTTCCAGCATCTTAAATGCACGAGTTTCGTGTTGCTTGTAAATCCTCCATGTAAACAAAAACAGTTTGCCATTATGGTTTGTCCGTGTTTATAATATATAATGTAATTTCACATCTTTGAAAATGGTTTATGTAAGCCGAAAGATTGGATTATTAAAAAATTTTGTATCAATATTGTAATTTTCTTTCTTCATATAATGATAATGCTATTAAGTTTATCAGAGAATATGGAAAAATTTACATAAAATAAATAAACAAAACTTGTCTATATTATTTAATGAAACATGAATTAATGAAAAAATGCTGCCTAAATACACACACAATATATATATATATATATACATATATATATATAACACGAAATACTTATATAAATATTCACTATATATATATATCTTTTTTTAAATCATATCACTCCGAGCAAGGCGGTAACATCACTGATGTGCAGGGGCATACATAAGAGTAAAAAGATTAGATAGGAGAGAGTGAAGAGAGTGAAGAGACAGACAAACCAGTTAGAAAGAAGCAAGAGAAGGACATGAATACAGGTGTGATGACAGTTGCAAAGGTAGAGAGAAAGGAAAGGATATACAGGTTGTTGAAGAAAGAACTAGAGTCAAGTGGTTAAGAGATGAGTATTGACATTCCATTTAAATTCATGGAGGTTGTAGCAGTCAGGAAAGCAAGAATATGGAAACGAGTTCCACAGGCGGGAAGTGCGAGAAAAGAAAATGGAGGAGTAGACTTGTCGTCTTCATTTGGTTGATCAAACTGTGAATCGGTCATATATATATATATATATATATATAAACTAAATATTCACATACATATTTACATAAAATATATGTCATTTTCTTTATGATTATATCGTTATACAATATAAATAATATCAATATTACATGCGTAATCATGTGCTTTTATATTTACCGTAGGTAAAGATCTAATAAGCCGGATCTGTGTGTTTTGCTATAACAGAAAAAAATGTCAAAATGAAACTTTGAGAACGCTTGTGCAAAGAAGAACTTAAAAAAGATTCTGAGAATGAAGCTTCTTAATATTCTAAAATGAAACCCTGTAATACGCCTTCACGTCGATCGGAAATCCAGTATGAAATTCATTGTGATACACCGACAGAATAAATGCAACCATCGCATTAATCCAAGCTGAAGACATTATCTTCACATGTCTTTCCTTGAACTCTATTTCATTTATCGAAACATTTGCTCTAGGGCACAATTTATGGCCTAAGATCCCTGTGAAAGTAGCATCGGACTGAAACTGATGTATTTGCAGATTCTGAAAAGATGGATATTTCCTGTGCAAAAGACATTATTATCGTTAGGACCAGATGCGATAAGGGGGGGTTTTGACTTTGCATTTCGAAAAGACATTATCACGAATGTTTTAGCTTATACCTTCATAGATATAGTCTATATTTTTCTTCTATTTTACGATTCCCTTTATTCATTTTTTTAGTTTTCTGCTTCTTTCTTTCGTTTTTTTTCTTGAAGACTTTTCTTTTTCTTTATAGTCATTTTTGTTTTATTATTCACTTCATTTCTTTTGTTTCCCTTTTAAGTCTCTGCTGGATACATTACATCTTCAAACACTCTTTTGGGAACGTTCTTTTCCTCGCTTTCTTTCTTTTCTTTTCGATTCCCTGAATCACTTCAACCAATTGTTTATTGTCTTCCTAAACCATTTTTCTTCTCAGACTCCCACGATGTTCGAATTGATAAATGTTGACGAAATGGGATTTCATTGATTGATTGCTTTCTTTTCTCCGGCTTATGAACGTTATTTGAAGACAAAAAATATATATATATATTTAGGTTTAAAGAATCTTTTGAGATAATGAAGGATCTGATTATACAATTCTTACTAATTTACCCATAACTGGGGGTGAGGAAGTAATTGCAGTGGGAATATAAGGAAACTAATGGGATTTGGAACTTGGCTCTCCGATTATCAATTCCGAGCCATTATGCATTATTACCCGAGCTTACAGTAAGTTGTATTCCCAAGCGGTCACCCATATATGTATTTACCAGGCTCGATTTTGCATAACTTCGGCGAGGCCACTGTTTCAACATGATATTGCTGGATGCTTATAAGGGATTTCAATGTCCAAGGATAAACAAAACAAGAATTTTCATTGTGTGTGCGTGTCTACCTGTTTTTTCTGTGGATGCGAATACCTACTCAACTTATTTTAATATTCCACAATTTTGCATACGTGATGTCCTAACTGTTGGATTTTCCAAATATATGTCGGCGAGCTTAATAATATCTGCCATTGTTACAGATATTTGCAGCAAAACAAACAATTAATGAATACAGAGCAATAAAAAATAATGTAGATGAAAGTTGTCTTTTATAAAAACTGAATCTGTTGGCAAAAATTCCAAACTGTGTTATATGCCTTTTCCACTGCCATGAAATGGAAAGCTAGTAAATATTATAAAAGTTTCTTCTAATTCACAAATCCAGTATATCAAGTTGGAAGAAGTTGGTTCTTTCCTACTGGTTCTTCCTTTACTTCTTTCTCTTTGTCCTTCTTCGACATTATCTTTCTCCCTCTTAATCCTTAAATTTCTCTCTTTTTATCTTTCTATTTAACTCGCTCTATCATTCCATCTCCATTGTGTTTCCCGGTATCTATTTCTCTCTCTCTCTCTCTCTCTCTCTCTCTCTCTCTCTCTCTCTCTCTCCCTCTCTCTCTCTCTCTCTCTGCTTTTTTATTCAAATATTTTAAAAAATGAATATAAGGATTAATTAATTACATTGGATATACTACAACATGTATAACAAGACGACTCACGATACATCACTCTGATCATAGATCTATTAGGTTTCATTTAAATACGTAGTGAGATCTACCAAGTTCGATAACATACTCGTCGATAATAAAAATAGCATCATAAGCATGTAAAATTAGCTAAAAATAATGGAAGAATTATTAATTTAAAAAACGCCAACACTCAATAAGGTCAACGATAAACACGGCTACAATTTGCTGGCCATGTTTGGAAAATAAAACTTTGCTATAGCTCCAGATACACACATGAAACAATCCTTATATTCAGTTAAAAGCAAAAGAAAATTCGACTTTGATAATTGCTCAAAATAGAGCTGAAAGCGCTTGAATAAATAAAAAATTCAGACAAATTTTATATAATATCTGTTCTGAAAAGGAAAACAAAACATGAAAAATTATAAATATATAACCCAAGCAACTCTTCTGTCATTTTTAAGGAAACTTATATATGAGTGTGTGTGTGTGTGTGTGTGTGTGTGTGTGTGTATTTAGCCAGCAAAATTTCTTTTAGACATGTCAGATTAAATAAATTGCAAACATTGTGTCTGTTTTTTTTAATAACATCGATTCATACTCGCGGATAATCTTTCGCGTATTATAATTGAAAGATATCAGAAATGAGTTGTAACTTTGACAGATGTTATTATCATTCATTTCTCAATGTACTCATGTACTTTCAATCTCCTTCCTAGATCAACTTCTGTGGTGTGAGTTATGGTATCAAAAAATAACCGCTAGAATGTGTTGCTAAAAATTACTGTCAACTTTTTTTTTGTTTCAAATATTACCGTTGACAAATTGCTTAGCGTTCATTAGAACGTGAAAAATATCCACAATAGAATTTTTATATGTTGTAATGTCATGGTCATGCTCGTGAAGATGATCTCGGAAGAAGATTGAAAGCATTTGGTGCATTGAGAATTAAATGATAATAATTTGTCAACGATAGAGCTAATTTCTGACATTTTTCAAGTATGATACGCGAAAGATTATCCGTGAGTATGAACTAGTTTTTTTTAAAAAATAAGCAGACACAATACTTTCAAGTATAATGCGCGAAAAATTATCCGTGAGAATGAACGGATTTTTAAAAATAAGCAGACACAATGTTTGCAATTTATTTAATCTGTTATATATATATATATATATATATATATATATATATATATATAAAATAAATTACAATTTTGGGGTATGCTATATTTATGGGTTAAAGTTTTATCAAGGATAGAGTGTATATTCATATTAACATGGGAATTGTAATCAAAACTCGAGATGAATGTTTGTTTCATGCTAAAAACAATCTCGCTCTCGACATATATATATATATATATATATATATATATATATATATATATATATATATATATACATGCATATACATATTATTAATTGTCAAGTTAGAACATGTGAAAAACTGAAAACTACTACAAAATTGTACATTTTGTTTCGACATTGAAGAACAATGTCTCATCAGGTAATTAACAATGATGATAATGAACGTTTTTATTAAAAAGAAACCTTTTAAGAACAAGATTCCCTCTATAATTTTGAATTTTTTGTTTTCGGTACGAGGCAAAAAAATATTTAAAAAAAAAGAAGAAAAACAAGAGAGAAAAAAGAGAAGAAAATAAGATGAGAAATCAAGAAAAAAGGAAAAAGAAAGATACAGATGAAATAGGAAGTGAAGAGAAAAACAAATGAGAAAATATGGAAACGGAAGAGCCAATGAAAACGGGTAAAAGAGATAAATTTTAAGAGAGAAATGAGTTCCAGACAGATATTGACATTGGTTACATTGTTGCAGCACAAATCTATTGGCATTTGTAAAAACATTATGAAATCCCATGCAGAAACAGAAAGATTATTCATAAAACTTAATATAAAATTTATGTAAAAATCAATATAAAGATATAAATTAATTAGACCTACTATTATAAATTAGAAAAATAAATACAATAAATTAAATTAAAATCAAATCAAATCGAAATCAAAAGAAGATTAAATAAATAAAATAAAATAAACATGAAAAATAAATGTATTAAAATAATAATAATAATAATAATAATAATAATAATAATAATAATAATAATAATAATTTTTACGGTTTACGTTTTGGACTAATATATCCAGTTTGTTTCTTTGACTGGTTTGCAAGACTGACAGTTGAAAGGCTGACACTAACAATATCTGAGATCTCTCTGTAAGGATTTCCTGTTTGTTCGTGCAGCGTTGAAATTTAAGTCTGCTTCCTTGAAGTAAATTCCATTGCAGACAATGGTCGTAGGACTCCTAATCGACGGTTAAGATAATAGTTTCTGGGTGGGATAAAGATCTGATGCAATCACGGATTACGTCATACATTTTAAGGCCAAACAACTTTTATCATACACCACGAAAAAATGCAAATTTAAGGAAAAATAGATGTCGATTGAACCCTGTCATTCGAGCGGTTCAAAAACTGGCCGTTTGGTAAAAGAAAGGAAACTAAAGCTGTTGTTTCAATTAATTTGCACAATGATGTATCTGTTCATGTTGTATGTTTCTACAAATTTCTCCGAAACTCCTTTGTAAACATTGCCAATTTTTTTAAAAAGATTTGTGGAAAACGTTCGGGACAAGAACTTACAGTCCCACTCCAAAACATATGTATATATTTGATTAATAGCCAATAACCATAATTATTCTTTTCTATTTATTTCCTGTTTTTGCATGAGAGAACAGAAGTCAGGATTTAATATGTAAGGAAAGATTTTAATCGAGCTCTTTCCGCTACGTGTCTACATATTATCAATGCCCACATCTTAACTGTTTTGGGGCAAAAATCTCTCATTATTGACGCTAGCTGGGTTTATTTCTTTCTTTATACCATGCACTGTATACTATGATAATTTCAAAAAGATGTCTGTAAGATTCTTAAATGTTTCATTGATATAAAACCCCAAAAGTTGACTAATATCCCCACTCAACGCGTTCGGATTGTGTATTTATTCAAATACAGATTATCAGTTGCTTTTCAGCAAGAAACTTATAACAGTCTCCAAAAATCACAAACGTAGTGACAAAGACATTGGAAAAGTAAATAAACATTTGTTTTATTCTTCAAATCTAAATGTTTAGAATTTTGTTAATGGCGAAAATAACATAAAAAAAGCACTTGATTGAAAAGCGTTTGGAAAGTCTTTAAATAAACACAACATTTGCCTTTATTGATTCTTACGGGAAAATGGAAAAAGTAAGGAAGAAATGAGTTGACATTTATTTGTTTAAACGTTATTTTTAACGGACACTCATATTTGAGAGGTTCTGTTTTTGTTTTTGTTTTTTATTAAAAGGTATATTCAAATATACCGATCTCAATGTTCGAGAAGACTTGGTAGAAGCATATGCTTCTTTCGGCTGCAGTCCAACATGTGGCCCTTTGGGGAAAACGCCAGTAATATATTACTTGCTGTAGACAGCTCGGCCTCATAGTACCTAATGATATGAAAAATCGTAAATATTTTTTTTTGAAAACATATCTTCCTCAATTTTCGAAATATACATTTTTGCTCTGTTTCATATCCTAACGTAAACAAAGATAATTTTAAGGAAATAGATTAAATCCTACATATTTTTAATTTATATGATTTAACGTTATTTTTGACGGATACACTTATTTGAGTAAATGCTCGCTTATTTTTAATAAAGAAATTAAACAATACCTAAATAGTAGACAATCAGTCAATGACAAGTCAGATCTAATGATTCTGAAACAAATAAATAAAAAATATGTCGGAATTAATCCTAATAATTGTCTTTGGGTACGTTAGGATGCGAAACAGTGCAGACATGCATATTTCTAGAATAGGTGTTAGTTTGTGTTCAAATTTACTATATTTGAGCTTTGCTTTATTAGGACGGGCTACTTGGTCGTGCAGGCTAAAGCACGTCAGATATAATGACGGTTCCCTCTGGAGTACACAGGCTTGAATCTTGTCGGAGACGGCACATTTTCCTAACAAGCTTTTTGAAAATTCAGGTCGGTAGATGTAAATAAGTGAATAATTCTGAAAAAAAAAAAGTCCCTGCATTAAATGCATGTTTTATCTGGTGCTCCTGCGGTTTATCGTGAGATTCTTGGCAAAAATTCAAAAAAAGGTCTGTAATATTATCAGTCCTGACCTAGTATCTCAGCCACTTTCTCACCGAGTTAACGTGGCTTCTCTATGTCTTTTCTAAAAATATTTTATGGTAACTTCAGATTTGCTATTTTTTTTTGTCTACATTTAAGCGTGCTACTATATTGGCAAAAAGGCCTTATTGTGTTGCCGCTGAACTAGCTAGATGCACCGGCTACTTCTTCTTTAACAGTTTCTTTACTCGCATTTTCCATCAGTGGAACTCACCTCCGAATTTTTGCTTCCCTGATACCTATAATCTTCAGCAAATTTAAATGCAAAGTCAATCACCATTTTCTTGAATCCTCTTATTTTAAAAGCCTTTTTCTCGATCTTCCCCAATAAAGTCTCCGTCTCTTTCACTCTCTGTATTCTAGCAGCATTTTCGTTTTTCCTAGAATGAAACTTTTTAAAAGAAAGACACTGGATAAATAATGACTGTCAGATTTACGCTCTAGATAAACACAAAGGTGTGTGAAGAATGTCATTATATCTACAGTCTTTCTATCGCCAATACTGCTAATGCTATTTAATCGTCATAAGTGTGTCCGTTTAGCGTGTTTTTCCTTGTGTAAATTTGGATAGCAATTTTAAGCATTTAAATACATTTAAGCCAAAGACGATTTTCTCATAAATATAAGCAAATAAGTTAATAATTTATAAACAGCAAAATTAATCTCTACCGGACTAGACATCGAAGCACTTTTCCAACGGTATTTAATCGAGCACTTTCGTTTATTCGTTTATTATTCTCGCTACTACCAAAATATCTCTGTTGACGAATGATTTCTTTCTGTTTCATTTTAAACATCGACGGTATTATGAAAGAAAATGACGGGTGGTAAATTTTCTACAATAAAACTCTAAATTTCTTCATTTAAAAATGGAGATGTCTACACAAACCTGAAAAAATAAAACGTTTATAATATATATATATATATATATATATATATATATATATATATATATATATATAAACTTCGTCTGAATGAATATGTGTTTGGGCTCCTTGCGCTGAATTTTTGTGCCATATTTGAAAAAAAAAATTGTTTTTGATCCTTGCTGAAGAAGCAATATTTTTCTCGCTGAAATAGCTATACAATGTATGAAGAATTCGGAATTTTTTATATAATATGCACACACACAGACACACACACACACACACACACACACACACATACATATATATATATATTATAAATTATAGGTTAGAACATGTACAAATTATTATCTACTGCAAAGTGTACATTTTGTTTTGACATTGAAATGACAATGTCTCATCACGTAGTGTGGAAAGAAATAAGAATTCTTTTTCTTATTTTTTGGCGAATTCTGTGTGAGATGTAGGGGTAGGGTGGAAGATGGGAAATAAGGGTTGTAAGTGTGTCAATAAGAATTTGAACGAAAAGAGGAAAGAGGTAGAGGATAGAGGTGATTCATGAACGCGTTGAAAATTTTGTAAACGGATTTAATATTAGAGTATAAGGTATGATCCTTTACAGATTTTATGGTTAGTCCTTTGGGTTTAATAAAAGGAGAAGATAAGGTAATATATATGAGCAGTAGTAGTGGATGCGATATAGTGGGACTAGAGATTGCTATTTGGTAAACATGGCTTTATTAGTGAATTATACGACTACAAATATTTTTATATTTTAACTTAGTTTTTATAATTAATCTATTTTTGTATATTTAAACTTAATTTGAAATTTAGGAACCTTATTTTTTATATAAAACTTTAAATTAGATCATAGTTTTTGGTATGAAATAAAGGTAAAATTTGAGGTAAGAGTGTTGTTAATATTATAAAGGTTTATCGTTTCTAGGGATCCTAATTTTGCCTTTTGTAGTTTTTAGCATGATTGTAAGGTTAGTTCTTTAATGTGTTTGCAGTTTATTGTGGTTTCATGCCTCTGTTTTAATAATATGTTGGTATTCATGTATTTAATGATTTCCTTTTTTTCTTGAAGACAAAGGAAACATTATTTTTCGACATTAAAAATATAGGACTTTATAGAGATGACGGGCTCATGACTGTAAATAAATCCATTGGAGGTAAGGTTGATAGACTTAGAAAATAAATTCACAGCCACTTTCCCATCGTCGAAATGTGGCCTCCCTCTGTCTCTTCTATAAATACTTTCATGGCTTCTGCTCGGATGAGCTTAAGTCACTGATGCCTCCTCAACAGGTGTTTACCCGTGCAACCAGACTGGCAACTGGGTCCCACCAATTCACAGTCAGGTTAGCCAAATGCAGACGACAATTCTACTCCTGCAGCTTCCTCTCTCGCACTTCCCGCCTGTGGAACTCACTCCCGTATTCTTGCTTTCCTGACGGCTACAACCTCCAGAAATTTAAATGCAAAGTTAATACCCATCTACTAACCACTGGACTCTAGCTCTCTCCCCACCCCCGTATAACCTTCACTTTCTCTCCGCCTATGTATCTGTCATTGCACCTGCTTTCTCAGCTTTCTATTGTTCCTTTCTAACTAGCTTGTACTACTCACTCTTTTCTAATTAATCTTTTTACATTTATGTAACCCCCTGCACATAAGTGGCGTTTCCACCTTGCTTGGGGTGAAATGATTAAAAAAAAAGTTTTTAAATCTTTTGGTATTAGCGTAGTAATTAACCCAAATATAAATCAAGTTGACTTCTTAGATATAACATTAGACTTAGTCTCTTACCCTTTTCAGCCTTACATGAAAAATAATGCTAACCCAATCTATATAGAACCCAACTCTAATCACCCACCATCCGTTATCAAAATCTTCCGTCATCAGTTGAACGCCGCATCAACCTACACTCCTACATACACTTGCTTCAGACAATATGTTATCAAAGAGTTTGAAATAGAAAAAAAGTAATATCATCTATTACGCTCTTAAAGTTCGCTGTTGTCGGCATCATCTTTTCTCGGCTGAGAAGATTTATTAAATGTTGAATGCTTAGAATTTTGATATCTGGTATATAATGAATGCAACACCAATAAGCGGAGGTGTTTGACCGGAGCAAAAGTAATCTCTTCAATAAGAGAGTGACTTGCAGTAAAGAAACATTCCTTTTCGCAGTCTTTTCTTTTGATTAAACAGCATCTTAAGAATGGTTCGGATGACGATTGCGTTTCATCCTAACAGTAACAGGAGATGCTTAATTCCACTGCAGTGGGTTTTCTATTTTAAGGGAGAAAGAAAAAAAAACATTTGTATATTTGAGTTTGATTTTATCCCCAGTAGTTGTTATGGTGGTGGTGACCTGCGATAAAAAAACGAATTCATAAACAAAGTTTGCACTCATCCTGACATTGCTTTAATTTTGCTGAGTTTTGATGTAATGGATATCGGCTCGGAATCAGAAACCAAAGAGCATATTTCGAATTCTAGTTGAATTCGTTGCAGTCTCTTACGCACAAATAACCTTGGGAAAGTTATTAATCCATCACTTATCGCTTCATTTATTGGTTCAACACCATGGAAAGCTCTAAACTAGAAGTATTCTTTATCAATTCACCCCAAGCAAGGTAGTATCCACACTGATGTGCAGGGGGGGGTTACATAAGAGTGTAAAAGTATTCGGCAGGAGAAGGGTGAAGAGAAAGACGAACCAGCTACAAAGAGTGAAAGAGAAAGGGCAAGAGAAAAAAGTGTGAACAGAGGAGTGAAAACAGTTGCGAAGGTAGAGATAAAGGAAAAGAACAAGATGTAGAACGGGCTGGAGTTAAGTGGATACGAGATGGGAATTGAGTTTGCATTTAAATTCCTGGAGGTTGTAGTCGCCAGGAAAGCAAGTACATGGAAGGGGGTTCCACAGATGGAAAGCAAAAGAAAAGAAGCTGATGGCGTAGAATTGTCGCCTGCATTTGGTTGATCTAACTGTAAAAGTGTGGGACCTTGTTGCCAATCTGGTTGCCCGAGTAAATTATTGTGGATGAGGCACCAATAACCTAAGTTCGTCAGAACAGAAGCCATGAAAATATTTATAGAAGAGACAGAGGGAAGCCACATCCCGCCGATGAGAAAGTGGCTGGAGTCGAGCTGCCAGATATACAAAGATTTTGCAATTTTTGATTTTTCAATTAGAACGATTTTTCAGGAAAATAGATTTCTTTAGTCTAATGTTATTACTCTCCATAATTGATAAGAATTTCATTTCTAGCATTTTGTTTGGTGTAGAGTGGAATGTCAACAACATTATTGTGTCTTCGAAATGCATGTGCTGTTCAATGTAGTCTTGCCCGCTGTCGAAAGTTCTCGAGTGATGCGGCTTCTGTAAACATTGTCAATATTTTGTTATTATAAATTAATCAAATAAAATAAATAATGTAATTTAATATTAAAAATAAGGAAATCTTTTATTTTGCAGTTATATTTCATATCGCAATATCAGTCAGTCAGTTAAGTGCCATACGTGATACACGCTTGGGCGATCATGTCTCGAAAGAGACATGACTGACTAGGCAGAAGATGTATCCCGCAATAGGTTGCCATTGCTTTCTGCGGTAGACTGGTTGCCGACCAAGGCTATAGAACCCAATCTATCCTATTATTTAACACATAACTGGAAGGAAGAGACGGATATATACCTTTCCCAAGGGTAAGTGAATGCAAGGAATCCAACTCATATTGCAATATACAATAACTGTAAAAAGATCCTGTAAAAAGGTAGGACCTTGTTGACAGTCTGTTTGCCTGAGTCAGAAACCAGTTTACCTTATACAGAAATGGCAACTACTGCGGAAAAAAACTTCTGCTTAGTCAAGCCAGTATTACGTATGGCTCTTAACTGAATGACTGACAGTGTCTCTGATATATTATTTTACCTAATCAAATCGTTCTTAAAAAATCACATTATGAAATTCAAGTTGAACGGTCACGCTTCTGGGTGATTTATACTAATGCGCGTATCCCTATCGTTGACCTTACGTCGTTCCCTATCTCAGTCAACGACCTTCCCGATGTTTCTATCTCAGTGTTTATGCTGATGGCACAAATATTTACTCCTGCCCGATAGGTAAGACAAACTAAAACTGGCAGCTACTTTCGAAAACGACCTTCAATCGGTTATTTCCTCGGGTAAGTAATAGCATGTAAATTTTAATAGGAGGCTGCTATCCTTTAATCATAATAGAGAACCATTTTTACCTGTCATCCGCATGGCTGGTGATAATTTCCGGGAAAGCAATTAATTCCCCTTCTTGATTGCACGTTTTCTACTGGCATGAAATGGGGTGATTATCTTGGATCAATTTACACAAGAGTATATATATATATATATATATATATATATAACCAGTCTACCGCAGAAAGCAATGGCAACCTATTGCGGGGTACATCTTCTGCCTAGTCAGTCATGGTTCTTTCGAGACATGATCGCCCAAGCGTGTATCACGTATGGCACTTAACTGACTGACTGATATTGTGATATGTGATATGAAATAGCTAGTTCGAGTTGCTTTATCGTGGCAGGCAACATTTTGGGCCAGTTCCGATATGGCTTATTTTAAATCTACCATTCTTCCGTATATTGAATATTGTTGTCATGTCTAGTCGGGTATATATCTATATATCATAAAATACGGTCGACAAGGAAGATTTAATTAATGTTAAAGCTTTTCGAGCGTCCTAACATTAAGGAAAACACCTTTGAAAATATCTGTAGAAGTGGCCGAAAGCGCTTAGGACAATACAAATCATAGACAAATTTCATATTCTTTAATTTTTACAAAACGAAAATATGTTAGAATACTGGAAAAAAAAACTTAATAAAATTTAATTAAATTTTCATTGTCGGTCATATTTAACATAAGTTTCCTGCCCAAATATACATAAAGATATACGAAAAGTCTTATTATAAAAGCAATAAAGGAACATTTATTAATGTTAATTATGAACCTGATTACAATGTACTGAGTCTGTTTTGAAATTAAAATATACACTACCGGCCATAATTATTAGGCGACTCCAGTTTTTAAAAAGAAATGATGTATTTCATAGCATTTTTAGTATTTATTGCCAAGTGGATAATCCTAAATGAAAGTAGAATGTTTTGTTGTTGTTATTATTACTTTGCAAAATTTTTCAAGGCAGCCAGGAATCCTTCGGCTAACCAATGAGTAGAAGAGTTTAGCATGGGGAATTGTTCACAAAAACTGGACACCAGAACAGTTAATTTAATGCACATGTTATTGTGCAGTATTAACAAAGAAGAATTCTATTTTCATTTAGAATTGTCCACTTCGCAATAAACACTAAAAATAATATGAAAAACATTCTTTTAAAAAAACTGGGGTAGCCTAATAATTATGGCCGGTAGTATATATACTTTCATTAAATCTTTAGCATCTAATACAGCACTAAGACACCATTTATTATAGTAGCCTGACAGAAATAATCCATGAAAATGGCTAAGAGTTTATCTGAAATTGATTAAATCTTTTGGAGGTCCACTTGTAAGGAAAACATAATTTAAAAATAGTCAGTCTTATTCAATGAGTCTTCAGCGAGACATTGCTATGCGAATAAACAAAAACTAAGATGTTTAAGTTGTTGTTAGACGTTTATTCAATAAAGAAAACCAGATAGAGAACATTTTTAAGGGTGAAACATCCGAAAATGTTGAACTCAAGTTGGTTGTAATCAAAGAGAAGTCGATGATTAGCAATGCAAGAATTAAAAGATACAGGTGTTCTTTAGACTGGCGCTCTCTTAGAAAGTTTTTGACTGAGAATAACGTAAATAAAGCTATATAGATTGATAGATATAAACATGTTGTTGTAAATCACAATGAACATAATTCAATGTAAGGATATATACATATATATATATATATATATATAAAATTTAAAACAAAGTTCGTTCTACATCTGCTCCTTATTCTCAGACACACTTATATATATACATGCATACACACACACATTATTTTTATGATCTTTTAACATTTTTAAAATAATTGATTTCCTGTATCGTAAATTGATCAATTTTTGATAGATATAAACAAAATGGGTTTATTCAGTTTATACTTTTAAGAAATATCTCTACCAAGACGAAAGTCTTTAAAATCGTATACAATTATAGTAGTACTATGAGTTTCTGGAACTTTTTAAGAATTCTTGGAGCATTCTAGAATATGCTGATGTCTAAGTGTAAGTTTGAATGTTATGGTATAGGTAGGGTCTGTTAACTGCATTAAAATACATAAGTATTATTCAATTACATTAGCAAATTGAAAAATAAATAATTTGCAAGCTTTTATGTTTTGATTATTTGTATCATTGTATGTTATGCTTTAGCTATAAACTGTTAAATGCGTTAAAATACGGAAGTATAGTCGGATCAAATCATTATTATTTTGAAAAATAATGCTTCTGTAATATTTTGATTTTTTTACTCTTATAGCGTACAATTTCCGGTTGGTGGTAAAAACTTTTATGAAGTAAGACAAATTAATGCCTTTTCATTACTTAAGAACAAAGTTCATCACCTTTTGGCACAGTAAGCAAGGGTTGCAAAAAGGTCATATCTCTAATATATATATATACATATATATATATACATATATATATAAAAATTAAAACAAAATTTCGATATTTAAATCCGTTGGATGGCCATTTCTACGAGGAAATCCTCGCTTCTTCAGAAACGGCGAAACCAAAATTTTATTTACTCATATTCAAATGTATTAAAAGATTTTATACCGGTAGATGTCCCCCCCCGACCCCCCACCAAAAAAAAAATCATATTTAATTCTGTAAATAGAATGTAATATTTGCATCCGGCCCTCCACCTTGATCAATTTTAATATCAATGAAATTAATATTAATAGGATCGTTTTTTAGGATTGACCTATCTGATCATCCTTTTGGATTTAACATGTATATATATATATATATATATATATATATATATATATAATGTTTGATTGTGATAATGCCTAGCGCCAAGGTTATTGTTTTTTCAGTGGTTTTACCGACGTAATGTATTTTGCAATCAGGTTTTAAAACGTAAAGCGCTCGATATCGAGGTAAAGATATTTACAAAGAGTTTGTTTCTTTAACTTAGCAGATTCATGCCGACATTAATATTAAAAGACAAACTCTTTGTTTTATATATATGGAAATATTCTCCTTAAAAACTAGTACATTTTAAATTAATCTTTTAAATCATAGAGATATTTATTTATCAGATTTTATATTCTCCGGTGCAATGGAATCAATACAAAGAGTTTTAGCAAATAATCAAAACCTCAACGCATCTCAAAGCAGCATCAACTAAAATGTGTAGCATAATGTAACTTGAAAAATCACCTCATTAACATGACATTACACAAAAAAATTCAGCAAAAATGTAGGAAATAAATTCACTGCATTGCTAAGAAGAACGATGATAAGTCAGGAAGATGATAAGTTTACTTTCCAGAAAAAAGATATGATTTTACGAAATTTTTTTTTTTTTTTTTTTTTTATAAGCGTTTCACCCCGAGCAAGGCATGTCACTGCCACTACTGTGCAGGGGGCTACGTAGAGTGGAGAAAGGCTGATTAAATATAGGAAATAACAGAGGGTGGGTGATAGGCGGGTGAGGATACCTAGAATGAGGGTTGGGTAGATGAGAGTGTTGTGAGAATAGTTGGGAGTTAGTGTGATAGGAGGTGTCTATTGACCCTACATTTAAACACCTGGAGATTGTAACTGTCGGGAAAGCAGACTTGTGGAAGGGAGTTCCACAGGCGGGAAGCGCGAGAAAAGAAGCTGTTGGAGTAGAATTTACGGTTACATCTTATAATCCAAAAATGATGATATGGGTTCAGCCAATGAATGCTATATTCTTCCTGTTTTGTAATGTCCAATCCAGCTACTCACCCGTAATAACATAGACTTGCAGGCACATATTCCCTCTCACTTTCTCATCCTTTCTCCTTTTCATTTCTTTTTCCTCTCTCTCTCTCTCTCTTTCTAGCAATCTATATATATATATATATATATATATATATATATATATATATATATACTCTTGTGTAAATTAACTGAAACAAAACGAATAATGTCCTCCTAGGATCTTCACACTTTTCCTGATCGCAGATACGTCGTCGCTTGGCGTTGTTCTTCCCTTCCAACTGTATTCTACTTTATGTTTTGTAATGATGGATCTAGCTTGTTTCTTAGACTTGATCACATAATTGACAGTTGAAAGGCTGACGCCAATATTATCAGCGATCTCTTTCTAAAGCTGTGCTACTGTGTTCGTGCACCGTTACATTTTTCGTACGCTTCCTTGGAGTAATATTAATCACAAACAATTGTCGTAGGACAACCAATCGACAGTCGAGATAATTGTGTCTTGGCGGAATAAAAATCTGATTTAATTACGGATGACGCAATATTTTTCTAGGTCAAACAAATTTCATTATACTTCCCGAAAATAGATTCATATTACTACACACCACCACAGATGACCTACTGTGTGGAGTAAAACAGAAAACGATTACACCCTTTCACTCCAGTGGGTCTAAAAGTGACTCTATTTGAAAGAAAGGAAACTAAAGAAGTTGTTTTAATTAATTTGCGCCTGGGTGTATATATACATAAAATATCCAAACATTATCCTCAAAGATAAAAAAACGGAAAAAAAAGTTTGCCCTCCTCGTTCAATAAAATGACAGAGACCTACAAATAATAAAACCATTAAAAAGAAGTAACAAAGATCTGATCATCAGTCAGTTAAGTGCCATGCGTGATACACGCTTGGGCGATCATGTCTCGAAAGAGACATGACTGACTGGGCAGATGATTATCCCGCAGTCGGTTGCCATTGCTTTCTGCGGTAGACTGGTTGCCAGCCAAGGCTATAGAACCCAATCTGTCCTGTTATTTAACCCCTAACTGGAAGGAAGAGACGGATTAATACCTTTCCCAAGGGTATTTGCGCGTAAGTGAATGCAATGAATTCAACTGGAATTCGAACTCGGCTCCCCGATTTCTCTTTCCGAGCCGATATCCACTGCACCACAACGCACATCCCCAGTCAGTTAAGTGACATACGTGATACACGCTTGGGCGATCATGTCTCGAAAGAGGCATGACTGACTGGGCAGAAGATTATCCCGCAGTAGGTTGCCATTGCTTTCTGCGGTAGACTGGTTGCCGACCAAGGCTATCATCACTAAATCATAAAAAATGCTGTTCATGATACAATGTTAAATTATTTAACCACTTTCTCCATGACCTAGAAAAGTATTATCCTCAATAAAGAGTACATGTACCCCATTTATTAAAAAAAAGTCTAAAAGAAAAATCGAGTAATATAAAGAGTTAATTGAAGATACTCTCTGACGAGTGGACGGAGTGACAGTGGTTCCCGAATGGTCCGTCTACTAAACTCTTGAGGTAACATTTATCACTTTAGTGCCAAAGCATAATTATATATATATATATGTGTGTGTGTGTGTGTGTGTGTGTGTGTGTGTGTGTGTGTGTGTGTGTGTGTGTGTGTGTGCAGTAGTCTTTCTATACATGTTTCATAGAATGGACAAGGAAAATTTTATCAGTTTTTCGTTCAGGTTTTTAGAGCCCCAGCAAATTCATTTTTAATGAGGTCTCACCGTACGTAAAAACTCTACGTAGTGATTAATATCCCAAGAGCTTTCGGCTTATTCCTTATCATTTCCAAGGGAACATTGTTAACATATTTTCTTTGTATTCTAAACTGTTTCCATAGATGTAATAGCAATTCAATATCGAGGTGCTTTCAGATCTCTCGCAGTAACCTGTGAATAGTTTCAAAGAAAATAATATTGTGAGGATGTCTATGCTGTTTTCCAAAATGTGTCTCTATTATTTTTAAAGATATTTTGCAGTTAGAAGTTTTCAAAATGCCAGTATTATCTACATTTTTTCTCGAGGGAATATGGATTTGAGTATGAGACAGTATTTCTATTATTCGGACTATTGTCCTCATCATTGTTGCCATTTGTACGAGGTTTCGGCCGTTGTAAGCACCAGTCTTCTTCAGTTGCTAGAAATTTCAAACCAAACCTTTCATTACAAGCACTGAGGTATATCATCATCATCATTTCTTGCGTAAAGCCTCGAATGGAAGTCATGAGTTATATGTCTCTAACACTTAAGGACACATGGCCCAGGGGATATAGCCGTTGGTTAGTTCCTGACTTGACTCTTAGAGTTCAATACCAGACTACAGCAGTGGTAAACGGGTATCTTGCAAGTTTAGAGAGAGATAACTCATGACTTCCAATCGAGAT